>CM059196.1:69098042-69393042 GCA_030323885.1 Branchipolynoe longqiensis | reverse complement strand
GGACATCGCGAATCGATCGTAAGCTAACGCAGGCCTTGTGCGACTGGGGTATAAGCTATCCTTATCAGACTGAGAAATGCAATGAGTTCAGGATCTAGGCGACTAGATGACCTGGTCTGCACGCTTTTGGCAAGGGAGAGTCGGGGGAGTGGCGAGGACTGGCTGGCTCAAGTGTCAGAATAATGTTTGCGTCCTGTGACTGTCCCAGTGGAGAAGCTCTATCAAGTCGCCATTGGTGTGTGTTGTCACAAGTCTGTGTCCGTACTGACCTCAGATTGTAAAGTCTACAGCTCGAATCTGTGGTTGTAGGCAGGCTATAGTGAAATCAATACAGACAAAGAGAAAGGAAGAGTATAAAGTGTGAAAGAAGAGAGAGGGTCAAGCCCTCTGGTTTATTATTTATATGGTACATGGATTCAGTGTAGAGTATCACCCCACCCTATTCCCCCAATGGGAAACAAGCATTCTTAACTCTACCAATAGGGATCCAGTATTCCTGGTCCCCATGGTTACCAGTGGTCTGCCCACCACCACCAAGCTGTGTGGCTCCCCTGGCCACCACCTGCCTTGAGCCTGAGTGATCCTGACTAGCAGAGGGGGGAGTGGGTAGCCGATCAATAATAGAACATTTACATTCCCCCACCAATGCATTAAATCAGAATATTTTACAACGTGTTACTGATACATAAAACCACTCATTCCCTACAAACACTGTTTTCGTGATTGCTTTTTTGGACGGTTATGGCATAGATAACCGGGGAACTGGTGTGTCTCGCATGGTGTGTCATTACCGGTGTGCAGACAAAAGCTCACATCCTTACTGAAAAAAGGAAACAAAAACTCACAATTACACTTTTTACAATTATATATACATATAGGTATAATAACCTGGACTATTTTTAAATATATTTCTTAATGGATTGGGTCACAGATATTTCTTTATTTTCCATTAAAACAAGGATGCGAATTCACTCCCATTGTCAACTTTCAAAATGGCATTGCTTTCTTCATTTTTGTCCTAGAATCAAAATTTAAAAGACCATTTTAATAGTAATGCACAATTCTATCCAGTGGAACCGGACACGGTGACCGAATCGGTAGAGCACAGGCTTCCGTGCAGAAGGTGGGGAGTTCGAATCCCGGGAGAGTCAAACCAATGACTTACAAAATTGATACTTGTCGCTACCTAGCCTGGCGCTCTGGGGCCATATGCAGGAAGCGGTGTTCTTCTTTGTGGGGTGGTTTGTAACCTTATGATGGTTACCAGCTGCAGCACTGCACAGGCATGAGCATTTCCCACCAATTGGCTGATTTCCGCCAAATAAATGCTTCCTGGGCTGTTCACGAGATACATGTAAATCCAAGGAGAAAATATTTGGGGGGGTGGTGACTCGTCTTTTGCCAAGTTTTGGATCGACCTGAAATTCTTAGAGTACTGGTCTATATGCCTACTCTTACCTTATGTCACAGGTGAAGAGTGAAATTTCTCCTTCCTAAGTGGCTACCAAATTGCACCAATTGTGTCCTACTTGTAAACAAATTTCTCCGTGGGAGGGGAGGGTGGCCTCCCCCCCCCCCCCTCCCTACACCCTCCCCCTGCCCCCTACTCAGCCTTTGGCCGAGTTTTGAGGCATACGCCCACAATCAGCTAATTTGTTTTACTTCTCTCCTCATGTCTGACTGCAGCAATATAGAAAGCCACCGATAAATCGGTCCGACCTTTGGATTGAAGATTAAACTTCAGGTGGGACGGTTGTAGAAGCGGGGGGTACTTTACAACAATTTAATGAAGAGTCGTTGGGATGGACCCGGATCACTCCGGTCCGGCGGTAGCAGTGCACTCATATCCAGCAGGAGGAGGAAGGGAGGGGAAAAGGCGGGTTCTGCAGCAAGAAGAAAGTGAGACAGCGAAAAAAGAAAAGGGCCCCCCACCCAAGTAAACGACTCCCTTGATCATGTGGAGGAGTAAGCCCGGGAGAAAAAAAAGAAAGGGTAGTATAGAGGAAAGAGAAATGAGAGTTGAGTCAAGGGGCACACCTGACACACCTGACCTCACTTTGCACAGAGCGAGACACACAGAGACACACACTTAGACAGACACAGAAACACACACAGACAGGCACAGACGATAGATAAACACCTCCATGTTGAATCAACAGCTAACCGGCCGGGTTTACTGCTAACCCTGCTGTGGAATGGGGATAGCTTAGCCTAGTTTACGGTCGGGAGGTTAGCGCTAGCACCGCTTCTCGCATACCGGTACTGTTTTTCCACCCCTAACTGGAGGGTTCCCGCCGAACCATGGTTTGGAGCGCTAACACCGCGTCATGCATACAGCTCCAGGACAAGGACAAGGACTCAGTGTCAGGATAATGTGACTAAGTGGGATATTGGGTCATGGTGCCGGCGGCCTGATCTCCCAGTGGGGTAGCACTATAAAAGTCATGAGTGCACACTCTCACAAGTTGGTACTTGGTACTTGTCCTGATATGACCATAGATCTTGCTAGATAAAGCTTCAATAAATAGAACAAACAAATCTTTCCAATGGTGGTCTCTGTGGGGGAGTGGTTAGAGTATCTGACTATTTTTCTAGGTCAGATTCCTAATATGAAAGTCGACGGTTCGATTTTCCTCAGGCCTAAACCAAACGGAAAGTTCAGAATGATTCTAGATCTAACAGAGTTCAACAAGATTGTGAAATATGAGCATTTGAAAATGTTTAATTTGAAGACAGCATTAGACTTAATAAAGCGAGGCATGTGGATGGCGAGTGCAGACCTCACAGATGCATATTATTCAGTCACGATAAATAAGTCACAACATAAGTTCTCTGCCAATTTGGATTTCCACCACTGTGTATCACTTACAGCGTCATCAAAGCCCAGCGACTCTCATACCATGACTGTGGTGTGGGAGGTTAAAAATCCCTTTGGTCGGTAAAAGTGTAGGCCCAGGATTTCTATTGATCAACTGTCTACTGGTGAAAACAAGACTATTTAGATTTATTCATAATAAGCACTATATATCTTCAATATAAAAAAAAGGTAACCATTATAATTCAATTAGATGAATAATTCTTTTTATATTCATGTACCTAATATGTGTGATTCAGGAGGTGTGAAATGAGGTGCAATACGTGTGATAGGTGTGAGAACAACTGACTCTGGTAACACCTCTGATTAAAGCTTGTGAGCTTTTGTCTCTTTTTTCATTAAGGGTGTCAGATTTTGTCATAGAGCCGTCATTATTACACCAGCTAGCCAGCACACATTGTATCCTTCCCCCTCCTTCCCCATTCCCTGTCATTTGCGGTTTTATATCAAATGGTTTATGACTGCATACAGGTCATTATAGCTGAAATAACATCCGCAAATGCCACACTAAGTATAAGGAAAATGCCAGAATGATTAAAGCTTGATATTGCTGCTGGGCTTCTTTCAATTGTTACTTCATCTTCCGAATATCGGAAGTTAGGTATCCGGGGAGAGGTCAATCCTGCGCAGACCCAGATGTAGCCTGAGTACACAACTCGGCAGCGGGGGAGCAGCAGCGAGCTGCAGGAGAAACTTACTATATTGGGTAAGTTAGGAAACACTGTGTGTTTTGGCTCGTTTTCTTTTTTTTTTTAACAAAGACGAGCGTAAACTGTGTTAACATGTGCTACTGTCATGTGTTTAACTGTGAACTAAAACGAATCTAAAGCCTGTCATTCCAGATCATTAAAACAGACTGTGAGCTCACGGACACGAGGCTCGGCCATATTGCAAGAAACCCTCTATAACATGGTGAGCAATAACATGGTGAGCAAGTGGAGTGGTCGCTAACAGCACAAGGTGACAGTTTCATGGCAAGAATGAGTCTACGGACGAATCTGTGCCAAGCAACATGCCATCACTCAATGGGAGTGACTCGGCAAATTTGGATGCACGTACCAAGGCAAAAAGAAAGAAGATGGCATCCGAGGCCAAACCTAAGACTCGAGGTGCGAGTGATGAGAAAGCACTAGTAAAAACTGTGGGAACAGTAACGGTTACCCCGTTTAGCAGCTTCAGAGCTCCACCACGACCAAAACCAATGGCGGAGGACAGTGTCAAAACACAGAGAGTGTTGAGGGCACTACTCCAACTACAGAAACGAAAGTTAAGCGTAGAGACTTTCAGTTAGATACAGATCTACAGTAGGGCGCCCTCCTGGGTGAAATTCAACTACTGTACTAGAAACGCAAGAAGCCTGTCGCACACAGAGTCACGATCAGTGAAAACATGGCGAGAGTGATAAATCACTACTACGAGGGGCCGGTGTGGCATACTCAGACGTGTCCCGTGCTCAGCCGTGTCCATCGCTTCTGCGCATGCGTCAGAATCTAACAGCATCGTCTGCGCATGTGTCAAAATCCATCCACATTCAAGCTGTCAGCTAAGACACTTCACTAAGACTTATTTGGATATTCACTACAACTGTGGCCTAAGTAGGCTAATTCTAGACCCCTCCCCTGCAGTAGGAAATAGAGATACAAAAAGAATAATAAATCCGCCCATGCGCAGAAGCGATGGACAGGGATGAGCACGGGACACGTCTGAGTACGGCACACCGGAGAGTGCTCTCCCGGCGGTACACAAGCGTGAGAGTACAGATCCTGAACAAGGAGATAGGGAGAAAAGAAGGTGAGTCAGCGTTGGTAATGGTGACAAAGGTGTAGTTGGCGTGTTGATGGCCATTGCACTAGTGATGGATGTGATCATGCAGAGGGAATCAGCGGACCTGGAGTTGAATAAACACGAGTTAGATATGTTGAACACGATTAAAGTACTAGTTTGCACGCAGTCAGATGTGTGTAGGCAGGAAGCCCAGTGTGACTAAGGTGGTGAACTCGCACCTTGGGAAGGAGCTGATCAAGGAGAAACCAGATGTCTACAGAGACTTACCGCTCCCTACAGAGTATTTGCTGGGTGGTAACCTGGCAGAGAGGAACAAAGAACTGATGAAGTCAGTCAGGGTGTCTACTCTACAACTGTATGCAGACGAACCTGGCATACAGTGGAAATCGGCGATCACAGTCAGGTTACCAGAATAGAGGCAACAACAAGTACCGATGAAACGGACGGTTCCACTGGAACTGTGAACGTGGAACAACAAGCTACCGAGAAACGGTTTGGGCAGAGGACTACGCCCAGTACGGCATCACCCCCCAACAAGGTTCGTGGCCAGGGAAACTCCACTCAGAGGGCTTTTCAGAAGTGAGCCACCCTGTCCAGGTGGGTGCCTCAGCGGAGTTGAAACCTGGTAAGAATGAACATACTATGTTGTATGACAGATAAACCTGATGTTAAAATTGTGACACATAACTGATGTTAAATTTGTGGCTGGTAACCTAAAAATAAATGGGTCAGTTGGCGTGCTGTCACTTCAGACCCATGGATGTTGAATTGTGTGACTGGGATGACAATCCCACTAATAACGACTCCAGTTTAGGAGCGAGAACCCTTCCCATTCAGAATGGACGAAGTGGAGAGGGAGTTTGTGAAATCGGAAGTAAACAATCCCTTAGATAAACAAGTATTGAAAGTGGTAGGGGGCGACACAGGCAGAAGCCTATGGTATCAGAGTTTTGGCGTGGTTGCCAACATTATTTTCACATGTTTGAATTTCAAATATCTCATTTCAATTCAAAGTTATTTCAAACTAAAGTAGGGTATATTATAATGATCAATTTATTATATTTATCTCAGAAAAATGTCAGAAACTCAAAACCATCGGACTATGCAACTTTAAATAAATATTTATTAAAAATATTAAATTATTCAAATTTTGTCTGGCAGATGATAAAGGCATCGTGTTCAATCAAACGCTGTTTTATGACTGTTGGTTGCCCTGAGTGGAATTTACCCAGGTGGAGTATGGTTGTGCTGGCAACCCGATCTTCTCCTGTATGTGTTGCATTCAGCGATGGCTCACCGGAAACTTCCTCAAATGTTATCAGTAACACGGCACTTCTATCTTTCCATGCATCTACCACCGGAGCGGTTGCTGTGGAGTATGGCCCCCACCCGGGTGACGACGCATGTAGTGTCCATGACAGACAGCCGTCTGCAAATTGCAGACTATGTGGACACCAGGGGAGCGGACTGAGGGAGCTCCAGAGGAAAGCCGCTCCGCGCAGAAGGAAGGGACGCCGCACAACTGGTCTCCTGACGAGGGGGTCGCTGGGGGCGGACTGAGCAGTTCCTAAGTGGCCTTTTCTGAGGGTGACCATCTGTGTGGTGTGAACAATTCTCCTCTCTCCCCCTCAAAAGACACTTATAACCAACTAATAATTAGTGGCTGGGAGAGAGTTGCTAGGTTCCCACAAGGGGGACAGAGCACTTAATGTTCCTTTTTTTCACCTATTTCTAGTAATAACTTAAAACATCTTTCGTTATTGAATAACGCAGTTATTTACTTATAGATTTAGGCATTGCACAGAAGGATACAATGTTTTGTAAGGCTTCTCCTGTATAAGATTTCGATTTTCATCGGTACGCATGTTGCGAGTGGGGGGCAGTGTAGTAGTACAGAGAAGAGCTCCACTACCATACGGTGGCAGCCAGGACTGCTCTGTCACTGTCGCAGTTTACAGCGATAGGTGACTGTAAGGTAGCCACCGGGAAGCGCCGCGACAGGGCTGCCACCTACTGCGTGTGGCTAGCGTAACCTCTCTTACGGGGTCTACAGCATGAGGGTCAAGTTCTGGGCGGGGCATGTCATCACCTCGTCAATGTATTCGGCGATGACTGCCTTACACACCTCTCTGATGATGAGTGATTGGATGTTGTGGGGGACCCTCCACCCAAACTTCATGGAAGCATACTTGTTCCCAGAGGCTAGGTGACGCAGAGTGAGGGCAAGCTTCAGGCTAGGCTCGATCGGCTCTCTGAAGGTCGTGCATTTTTTAGTTATCCGGGGATCCACTCTGGTTGGCATCTCGTCGAACATCTAGGGAGGCATCTGCATGAAGTTGATGAAAGAAGCTGTGTACTCATTACGGAGTTCACCAGAAGCTGGTCGTACAAGCCAACCATCACCGCCACCTGATCGGCGCTCTCAACCATATTCTCCTCAGTCGACATTGACTCCTTCAAATAACACGACCGGGCGCGGTGGCCGAATCGGTAGAGCACAGTCCTCGCGTGCAGAAGATCGGTAGTTTGCGAGTTCGGTTCCCGGTCGAGTCAAACCAATGACTTAAAAATTTATACTTGTCGCTTCCTAACCTGGTGCTCGCCATTATTAGGATAGGGCAAGGGCTGGTTAGCTCGGTGTCAGGATAATGTGACTGAGTGGGATATTGGGTCATGGTGCCAGCGGCCTGATTTCTCAGTGGGGCAGCACTATAAAATCGCCATGAGTGCGTACTGTCACAAGTTGGTACCCGTCCTGATCTGACCTTAGATGTTGCTAGGACGTAAAACAACAAACAAACAAATCTAATAACACAGAGACTGTAAAGTATCAATTGGTTAATATCATGATGTTGGAGAATGGCTAGTTGGTATTCCTGCAGGAGCCTTGCAGGGACATGCATCCTCTCTGAAGAGCTGAGCTATTCTGCTCAAACATGAAATACGATGCCTTTATATACTCGAAGGCAAACATGTTAGAAAAACATTCACAATACGCTTTGCAGAACGCCACTGAATGTTATATACGTTAAGCGAGCTCCAGACGTATGCCTTATACGTCAAGACACAGTGGAGAAATGCCAAACGAACAATAGACATACGTTAGAAATACGTAATCATATGTTGTCAACACGCGGACTGTACGTTACCGTCGGCTCTCCATCAGAATAACAAAAGTCAACGTAGGGCTACATATGAACAACATACCTCTAACAAACGGCTAACATACATCGACGTATGTCAAACATATGCATAGCATATGCCCGACATAACAGCCACACATTGTCGCACGTGGAAAGTTTTGTGCAGGCACAAAACTTTCCCAACCCCTTGACGAGCGACGGCATATAACGACGAACATCAACATACATTGATGTATACAAACATACGCATAATGAACGGGTAACGTCTGAGTAACGCATATCGATGTAGTGGCCCAAAATTACCTACATCAGCGCACGTTTGCACGATGCGTCGTTGTGTGACAGGGCTATAACAAGTAAATCTAGTATAACTAAAATATAGTTGTTGAGTCTTGGAGGGAGGGGGCATCTCTCCTCCCCCCACTGGTGTTTACTGCCTTGCTGCCTACAGATATGCAAGCATGTGGTTAGAGGGAAAGTGTACACGTCGCAAAGAATCCAATGTTTTTTTGTTTTTTAAAGTTGCCACATTTGTATTTCATCTACTGGTAGTCGTAATCTTAGACATTGTTTCTTTATTGGGATTTTACGTCCAATCAATATTTAAAATCTATTCAAGACAGGTACCGACTTGTGACAGTGTGCACTCATGGCGACTTTATAGGGCTTTCCCACCGGGAGACCTAGCCACCGGCACCATGACCCGATATCACATTAGTCTGATACTGAGCTAACCAGCACTTGCCCATTCCTGAGCGCCAGGCAATGTAGTGACCAGTATCCATTTTATGTCTTTGGTTTGACTCGGTCGGGACTCGAACCCCCAACATTACTGATTCGGCCACCGCGCCCGGTCCTTACAGATTGTATTTGTCATCTCCAGGTTCAACACTGTCCACAAGTTAAGCCCAAAGAGTGTATACCCTATGGTATTTTGGGACCTGATGGGACATGCCGGAGGCAGCCAACCACACCCTCACTACCACCCGTTCATCTCTAGATACGGGTACTATGGTTAGTAATATATATACAGCGTGCCCCAGCGCGGCAATTTCCCGTTTAGTTGACTTGTTACGCAGCCGGCTGCTGTCCGTGTAAAGCCGAGATTCCATTCCCCGTTCGTTCGATCATTCTGTGCGTTGAAACGGTTTAATTCGGGCTATTTGACCTCTGGTGCATTATTATGTGACCCCCCAGAAAACGGATGAGCTTGCTACCTGACTTGCTTCACTTGTTGCCCGCCCCTGTGATGCCCTAACGCAATCCCGGCTTAAATATCCTTCCTTCACGTACGGTCCGGCGCTTTTCGTGAATACAAATAAGCTGTCACTGATACGTTTTAAAATTAATTTCACTCTCGCCAAGCAACAGTAGGTGCTTACGTTCACTGCGAGCTGTTTATATTACATTAAGCTGGAATTATTCTACATTAAGTACCTAATTACTTATAACTATAAACTGGCTCTCACCCTCACAGATAGACACATTAACTCAGCTATATAACATCAGTTTGCACAGTAACCGGCCACCTTAGCTCTATCTACCTGACAGTTAACCCAATTTCTTAGTTTTCAGTAATTTACCATATCTAAGTACCTACCGACCAGACGGGATGGCCGAATGAGTTGAGCGTCCGTCTCCCGTTTTGGTAGATCGTGGGATTCGAACCCAAGGGTTCGAATCCTGGTCGAATCAAACCAATGTCTTAAAAATTGATAATTGTTGCTTCCTAGCCAGACACTTGACATTATTAGGATAGGGCATGGACTGGTTGGCTCGGTGTCAGGATAATGTGACTGAATGGGATATCAGGTCATGGTGCTGGCAGCCTGGTCTCCCAGCGGGGCAGAACTATAAAGTCGCCATGAGTGCGCACTCTCACAACTCGGTGCCCGTCCTGATATGACATTAGGTGCTGCCACGTAAAACTCCCAACAACCTACCAAGTTACCTACAAGGAAAGGAAATTCCTACAGCCGGAAGACCAATGCCACAGTGCTGAAACGTGTATATTCTGCTGAATAAATTTGTTTACCGCCACCCCTACATCTCCAAAAGGAGTAGATCTAAGTCTAGTAACAACACCGCACTCATGTGGTGCCTACACCTATGACATACAAAAGACAAAGCCCAGTATGGACATCCAGTGCACCCTAGTTAGTTATTCACCACATTGCACATACCTTGGGCATCGTACGCGGACCTACCTTTCATCCTGTTCCTGACCATAGTCCTTGTAGGCCCTACACTGATCGGTCATCATACTGGTTTAAGGTATTTTAATTAAACCCCCTCCTAGATATAGATCTTGCATCAGCCTGGTAGAAATTAAAAGGGATAATAGTTCTAGATGAGATCTAATTTATTTGAAGTAATGTATTCCATCGGATTGTAGTGACATGGTGGTCCAGACACGCCGAGTATTGGTTGTCGACACTACAAATAAACACATACACAGATGAAAGGGTTACTGGGTATACATGTTCTTATCCTGGATGTGAACAATATACAAAGGTAGTTTTGAAACACGTTGAAATATGTAATTACAATTATCAAAATGAGTGCGTTTTGATATAACAATGCTAATTACAACTGTAACACATGTGAATTTACAATCCCATCCAATTTTTGCTCATACCCTTGTTGCAGTCAATAAGATATTGTACAAAATATTCCATTGACTTTCAGGTTACTTTCGAAAGTGGGAAGTGGTGGCAGGCGAGTATAAATTAAAGTATGGCCGGGACTACTTTGCCGACCTGGTGCAGACCCATGCCGACATTGGCCTGGCAGTACATTGGGGAACGGCTTCCGCTTTTACACCAATTGTGAGTGTGCAGTGATATTGCATTTAACCAAATTATATACTATTGTCATGGGGGTGATGAAAATGGGAAATATTGTGCCTAGAGCAGGACTCGAACCCACATCTCTTTGCATTCCGGGCCAGTGTGCTAACCATTACACCACCTAGGCTCCCTGATATCAACACACTCCCCACACCTACCTGTCTATGTGGTTACTTGCCTGAGAGGTCAGTGCAGACCACTACAGTATTGTAGTAGCTGTCTTCAAAGGAGAATTCTGCATCCAGACCAATATCCTCATATAGCAGGTGTCCTGTCATTAGTGGGACAATCAAATAACACAAAAACAGTTTGTAAATTGCACAATTATTCACGCATGACCTGGTTTGACCAATTAGAGATATCACTGAAGACAGATGGACTGAATAGACATGTTTGATCAATCAGAGATATCGCTGAAGACAGATGGACCTATTACTGAAGACATGTTTGACCAATTAGAGATATCGCCGAAGACAGATGGACCTATTACTGAATAGACATGTTTGACCAATTAGAGATATCGCTGAAGACAGATAAGCCTATTACTCAAGACATGTTAGACCAATCAGAGAGATTGCTGAAGACAGATTATAAATTGCACAATTATTCAGTTTGTAAATTGCACAATTATTCACGCATGACCTGGTTTGACCAATTAGAGATATCACTGAAGACAGATGGACCTATTACTGAATAGACATGTTTGATCAATCAGAGATATCGCTGAAGACAGATAGGCCTATTACTGAATAGACATGTTTGACCAATCAGAGATATTGCTGAAGACAGATGGGCATATTACTGAATAGACATATTTGACCAATCAGAGATATCGCTGAAGATAGATAGGCCTATTACTGAATAGACGTGTTTGACCAATCAGAGATATCATTGAAGGCAGATAGGCCTATTACTGAATAGACATGTTTTGACTAATCAGAGATATCGCTGAATACAGATAGGCCTATTACTGAATAGACATGGTTGACCAATCAGAGATATCGCTGAAGACAGATAGGCCTATTACTGAATAGACATCTTGACAAGTGATGGTGGAACAACCTTGGTAGGAAAAACAAAGGAGATCGGTCTCGTTGTGCATAGAAGCTAATAGAGCAATACTTCAATTGAATTAATCATCTTAATCATGTTTAAACTATCAAATGCACTGGTTCCCAGCTCTATGGTTTTGTCACTCACTGTCAGTGTCCACCTAATGTTTCCAAAACATGGTAAATAAATAGAAAAATATTCCTAACTAGCTCCAAGCGATCTGTAGTACTGCAGAGATAAAATAAAATAAATAATTGTAAACAGTGTTAAACAAGCATGCTTAAATGAGTAAATAAATGCCACAAAATCCCAACCAGGTTGGTCACAAAGAGGTTGCAGTTGCTGCACTAAAAACCTCTTTGCGACCAAAATGCTCATGACGACCAGTCGCCGACCATTGTTTTTCCTGCCTTGTTTTGCTTTGGTCACAAGGAGGTCGTCGCTGACTGGTTTTTGTTGTTGTTGCAAACTGATCACACGCATTGGTGTGACTGGGGCTTAAGGTATTGTCCAAAGCTAATTTACATGCTTATTGCTTGAGCTAAATTAAATATTAAATGCACATAACTCAAGTACAATTATGTAGCCCTCATAGAAGTGACACCAGTGAACCGTCTCAGTTGGTATGGTTACACAACCTTACACGTGTGGTTAAATGGTGTTTGATTACTGTGTAAATTCCAGCACTTTTAGGTAAGCTCAAGTAAGTTCCCGTAATGCGCCATCCTAGTTGTGTTACAGTTCTCCCTCCTTGTTTTATATGCATCATACATTTTAAATATTTGTTGCATACTACAGCATTTAGTAATTACTACAATTTAAACAAAAAAAGGCTCAAGGCCGACAATTGTTATTACTAGTTCGTAAATACTTCAATTGATTAAACAGTTTTATGTTAGATATCAAGTATATATCTTGTTGCAGAATCCCAAAAAGGATTACGAGTTTGTGATAATCGCCCCAGAGGTAAACCGGGATTTTATTGATCTACTCTACTTTGTCATCAGAGGTAAGTGAGATGGTCATTTTGAATGTGCATGACTTGTGAATGTAAGAAATGCAAACACTGGGACCTGGGCGCGTGTGTTACGTGTAGGTCGTGGATGCTGTAATCAGTGAATAATCACACCACTCAATAGGATTCCTCTATGAAATAGTACTTCTTTATACTCGGAGCTTACTAATTATACAGGAGAGCTATGAACAGTGGGCACTCCAGCAGAATAATATAGGCACAACAAGTTACATATCACATTATTGTGTGCTTCCGTAGACACAACTCGAGTGATACATGGTTGAGCAAACACTCTGGCTGGTACTCCTAATAGCCCAAATACACCCGAACCATTTAAAAACAATCATACATGATGTGGTAGCATTGCTGAGACCCACTGGTCCATTAACATTCTCTCTGCTTGCTAGTGATGCCTTCAGTTGTTCAAACACTGCGTCTGACTCCCAGTACCCACGTTCCTTTATCTCAACCTGAGATACACTTCCTGACTAATTCTTATAATCCAAATAGCTCACACCAGATGGGATGGCCGAATGAGTTGAGCGAGCATCCGTCTCCCGTTTTGTGAGATCGTGGGGATTCGACATAATTGTTTTTGAACGTTACATACTGGAAATTACACTGGCCCCATCTACCATGAAACGACCCATATATAAATGCTTTGTTATGGTGATCCGCCGCATGGCGTCGCCACTGTCAGCATGTCGGTGAAGGGGCTTAAAGTTTTGGTCTGGGATAACGCTAGGTGGCGCTCGTGTACTATCACTGTATCAGTCCGTCCGGGGAGAGAGAGAGAGACAGACAGAGACAGACAGACAGACAGAGACAGACAGACAGACACACACAGACACACACAGACACAGACAGACAGACACAGACAGACAGACACAGACAGAAAGACAGACACAGACAGACAGAGACACACAGATACAGACAGAGACAGACAGACACACAGAGAGACAGACAGACACACAGACACAGACCGAGACAGACAGACCGAGACAGACAGAGACAGACAGACACAGACAGACAGACACAGACAGACACAGACAGACAGACACAGACAGACAGACACAGACAGACAGACACAGACAGAGACAGACATAGACACAGACAGACAGACAGACAGACACAGACAGACACAGACAGACAGACAGAGACAGACATACAGAGACAGACAGATACACAGACACAGACACAGACAGACAGACACAGACAGACAGACAGAGACAGACAGACACAGACAGACAGAGACAGACAGACACAGACAGACAGAGACACACAGACACAGAGACACACAGACAGACAGAGACAGACAGACAGAGACAGACAGACAGAGACAGACACAGACACAGACAGACAGACACAGACAGACACAGAGACAGAGAGAGAGACAGATAGACACAGACAGAGACACAGAGAGAGAGACAGACACAGACAGACACAGACAGAGACAGACAGAAAGAGACAGAGACAGACAGAGAGAGAGACAGAGAGAGACACAGACAGAGAGACAGAGAGAGACACAGACAGAGACAGAGAGAGACGGTTGAAAGGAGTGGGTGCAGGGGGACAGATAGACAGGAAAGGAGCGAGGGAGGGAGGCAAATAAACAGACATACAGACATACAGGTAAACATATGTATACATACATACACGCAAACAGGCAGGCAGGTAGTCATACAGGCAGGCAGTCATACAGGCAAACATAATTACAGGTAGGCAAGCAATCAGGCAGGTAGGCACTCACACAGGCATGCAAGCAGACATGTGCCATGTGCAAAACGTCCCCACCCCAATAACAAGTCTTGGCTGGGAGTGGCTAGGAATGATGACGTCACATTTGCGCTGGTACCGTCCTGTAGGATAACAACTACCAGTACCAGTCCTGCATGGTTATTTTTGTAATAACCCAGATTAATTAAATGGAAATATAACTAAACTATGCAATCATAAAATACTTTAAATCCTATTTTGCTGTAGTTATATCGGTTATTAAACCAAAAAAATTAAGTTTTGGATTAAGCCACCATTTTTTCCACCCTGAACGAGGAGAAGCGTATTCATTTATTCAACCCGAGTGGCTCGGGTGACCCAAGTTGATTAATCGAATACGCCCAAAGAGTATGGACTGATAGTACACGGGCGCCACCTAGCGGTATCTCGCTCAGCAAGCCCCATTACGGAGTTGGATACTTACTTTTTTGTAGTAAATTCTTTGGTCGTACCAGCACCTAGCTGGGCATTTATCGACACCACAGAAAAAAAACCATCTTGACACAAAATGACACAATAAGTGAATAAACTTGATAATGAGACAGCACTTCATAAATAAACAGTTTGAGCTAATTTGCAACATTCCCCTTCTTTCCAGCATACTTTGATGACCTAGATAAATACTGCTTTAGTACCGGGATATCATTTCCGCCGCTGGTAAGTGAAAAGTGACTATATAATTATCTTGATCCTCTTCTTCCGTTTACCCGCCCCCCCCCCCCAAAAAAAAACCAACACATACACAAAAACTAAACAAAAACCTCGAAAATGGCCAAATATCAAAATAGACGAGTTCCTAATTCCCGCGGCGCGGTACATTGTGGGATGTATGAAAGCAAAAGAAACCAGCGCGAAGCACATGGTGCATTTGAAGCAACACATTTCAGCTAGAGTTTGAAAGTTACAATATTAAATTTTAAAAATATATGGGTCATAAATAGGCGAATCCTGTACCTGTAATATATGTGAATCACCCAATCACATGATGATGTAACAAGGTAACTGTGGCATGTTCGTGGTTACGGGACTAGTAAATAAAATCAGTTGTGAACTAGAACTCGGTGTGTCGACTCGTATCTTACATGGTGTCAGATGAGGAAGAATAACCAAGTACGATGGCGCTATCAGGAGTACAACCCCCTGCACCACTCAACTTGGAAGGTAATTTAGCATTAAATTGGAGTCAGTGGCAGCATGCATATGAAATTTAATCTAACGCAGCAGGAGGAAAATCTGAAAAAGTACAATGCTGCGTGTTCCTTCATTTGGCAGGAACGAAAGCGCAGAAGGTTCACCGAATGCTCAAAATGACATTTCTGAACGAGACAAGAATACACCTTTGATAGAAGCTTTTCGTGTATATTGTGAGTGGAAAGCAAACATAACAGTCATAGGATATCAGTTTAATTCATATAGCCAAACCATGAGAGCATGGAAACATATATACGAGAACTTTGAAAGCGCATTACTCACTGTAACTACGGTGAGATCGAGGACTCTTTATTATGTGACAGCTTTGTGTGCGGAGTTAAGGACAAGAATCTCAGGGATCGGTTGTTACAAATTCACAACTTCTCATTGGAACAGTGCTTAACGATGTGCTGTGTAAGTGAACATAACGCCGCACTACTTAGTGACAATACCAGCGCAACGGCCGATATAAAAATTCAACAGTAGCGTGACATCACAGCGGGAGTTACCAGTGTGGCAACGACCGTCACAGCAATACAAAACTAATGTATCAAGATTTCAATGTTCAAAGTATGGTTATATGCATAGCAGGGGACAATGTCCAGCCAAAAACAAACAATGCTCTGGATGCAGGAAATTAGGACATTTCATGAAAATGTGCAGAAGTTATGGGCAACGAATGTCCGCAGTAAATGAGATAAACATAGAACGACACAACAAACCCGAGGAGTGGATACGCCCATACACAAATGATGAAAGTGAATACAATTTATTTGTGGGGGCACTCCATGAAGACGATAATGAAGGATCAAAATTGTGGAACACAGATGTCATGGTAGGAAAATGCTTGATCAAATTCAAGCTCATCACAGGCTTGGAGGCTAACATCATTCCAAGAGCAGTGTACGAAGAATTGAATGACATGACGCTTACACCACCACGATGCCATCTCATTATGTACACGGGACAACCAGTAAAGCCATAAGGGGAGACGACCATCACAATCCATGGGCATCAATTTTGATTTCAAGTCACTGAGACAGGTAGCCCCCTACTAGGAAAAAACGGTAATGGACAGGTAGAGAGATATGTACAGAGAATAAAATACATGATAAAGAAATCTATATTACTATTATTAGACAAGAAAGATCAAAACATTGCATTATTAGATTACTGCAATACTACAATACAAGGACTCGGGGCCTCACCAGCACAGTTAATGATGTCCCGTAAACTAAGATCAAAACTACCAACAATAACAAACCAATTGAAACCAACTACAAAAAAATCAGAAGGGAGAGAAATACAGAAAATACAACACAACCAAAAGAAATACTTTGACAAGCATGTGGGACACGCCCACCCAAAATTGAACACAGGCGACGATATAAGGTATTTGGAGCACAAAGGGGCATTGGCACCAGGAAAAATAATCTGATCACAGGTACCAGGTACGAAATATTATACAATAGTGAACTCGCAAAAACAACATGATTTAAAGAAATCGAAGACACATTTTCAAGACACCGACATAGTACAGCGGATACTGACAACAAACTGCAACAAGCAGTCCGCATTAGCCCCGAACAGGTATTACATAACACGATACGGCAGAACTATTTGCCCAGTAAAAAGAAAGCATAGAGAAGCATGAAACACAAAACAAAACAATTCACTCACTATACAGACATACCATGACACAATGAGCTATCATTAAAAAAAAATAATAATAAAAAAAAATTAAAAAAAGATCGTATATATAGGTACATTGTTAAATTTAGTTATTGATACTTATAAGGAATTGGCATATTTACACATATATTGAATAGAGTCAATGACTGTAAAAACAGATGTTTCAAATAAATGACCCATTTGCATATCCTGTATCACCACAGTTAAAAATCAACATGTGTGTTATTACAAATAAGAGACGTTGAAATTCAAATAAACATTGAATGCATTATAATGTTAGTATAGCCAACATAAGATGTCAGTTTGAAGTAGTTAAGTGATTTTTAACAATACCAACAAATAAAAAGGGGGTGGATTAGATACTGTATTTATTGTATTGGATATATTGTATTTATTCGCACTAATGAAAGGGAGATGAAATGTATGTGAATCACCCGAACACATGATGATGTAACAAGGTAATTGTGGCATGTTGCATGGTAACGGGACTAGTAAATAAAGTTAGTTGTGAACTAGAACTTGGTGTCTCCTCGTATCTTACATCATCTGCAATTATAGCCAGTCAGTTTTACTTATTTTATCCACGTTTTACTTATATCTGATGGTTAATAACTTGGCTATGGGTAGGGTTCATCAGACATTGGCTATATTTATTTGAAACAAGTAACACATTTGACATTTTCATCAATTAGATTAAAATTTTACCTCGGTACTAAGCCTCTGGCTTGCCTCAGGCTACGGAGAGGTAAGCACATCCGGTTCAGCAATTAGCACAAAGAACTCGCAAGCGGAGGACGTGTGCAAGTTGGTGGAGCATTTTTTTTTTTACAGAAATACACCATAAAACGAGATAAGTTTATGGAATAATTTCACACGAATGTTTATTAATATGTTTAGATTATTTTGTATAAGTTTGGTCTTTTATTACGACGTATTAATGGAATTATTTGTGTTAATACGATTCTTGGCAACACCTTAAAAAGAGAAAATTGACGTCGCACTTCTCCAAGAAACCTTCCTCATCGATCCACCCCATATCAAAGGCTACACCACATACCACATCCCCGCAGTAAGACGCGCAGCAGCAGGCAGACCCTCAAGAGGAACCACCACATTCGTAAGCAACCACATCCACTCCACCAAGATCCCACCCAACAGATTCAACCCTCATGCTGACACCCTTCGCATACGTCTCCACCTAGCACACTCCGTCATGGATGTATACAACATTTACAACCCTGTCAACACTACTTATACTCTAAACCACATCTTCCGGGCCCTCGGCAACGGCACAGATCACCAGGTTGTCATGGGAGACTTTAACACCCACCACTCCTCCTGGGGACGCAACAACATCGATTCCCCTCGAGGCTGTGTCCTCCTAGCAGAGATCCTCGACTCAACATCCCATTCTATCCTCAACGATGGCTCGCCTACCTACAGGGCAAGCACATCAATCGATCTCTGTATCACCGACTCCTGCCTTGCAGCCGCAGCTTCCTGGGAGCTCAACAACACTATACTCAGACCACCACGCAGCTCTCCTCCACACCAATGCGCCCAAAGTCACCCACCCCCCACCATCACCCAGATTCAACCTAAACCACGCGGACTGGGCAACCTTCAACCTTCGTCTAAAAAACTTAATAGATCTGAACCCACCAACCACATGTGATGAGTTCACAACACTCACTTACCAAGCAATGACAGACACCATAAAGCAAACCATCTCCTGTAATCACACTGGCCGCACCACCTCCAATGCAATGAGGAGAGCAAAAAGATTCTGCAACAAACTCCTCTACAAGCTACGCACGAACCCCAACCGAGGCACTGAGAATCTCGTTAAAATAGCCACCAGTTGGGCCAAAGATGTCGAGCTTGCCGAATCAGACAGGAAGTGGAAACTCTGGTGTACCAAAATAAACTCTCACACCACCTCCAGACAACTCTGGCGCAAACTTAACAGCATCCAGGGGAGACTCACCACCCCCCCCACTCTACCCACACCATGGCCAAATTGCAGCAGAACACAACAAAATGTTCACGGACAGAACAGACCCTGCAATCAACCTCCCTTATGCCCACCAACAAGCGCTCACCAGGAACTCCACCTCGAGAGCCGACCTCATAGACATTTCAACAGCCACACCATCCACCCATAATCTTGACACCCACCTGACCAGGGCTGAGCTTTACCAAGCCCTAGGCAACACCACAAAGAAGACAACCCCGGGAGCCGACGGAGTCCCTAACACTGCATGGACAAAGTTATCTGCCACTAACAGGGAAACTCTCCTCCCCCCTCCTCGACAATATCTTCTACAATGCGGCCATACCCCAATCTTGGAAGGATGCTGATATCATCCCCATCCCCAAGAAAACCCCGGGCGAAGTCAGACCCATCTCCCTTCTCCAATCCCTCGGGAAGGTTAGTGAAAGAATTGTCCTCGCCCGTCTCCAGATGGTCACAGAAGACCCCACCACTGGCCTACCTGAGGAGGTCATTGGCTACCGAGGAGGACGAGACACTCAGCACGCCGTCGCCACCCTCATTGAGAGCATTTCCTATGGCCTTGGTACTGGACATGAAACTGCAATCATCTTCCTTGACCTCGAGAAAGCCTTTGAGCTCATCGACCACAACGTGGTACTGACATCAATGGCCGATCTTGGCATTGCCGGCCGGCCTCTTGCATATCTCCGAAATTACCTCCAGAACAGGCGAGCCAGAGTATGTGTCCAAGGCACCTCTTCTCCCTACCTCAAACTAAAAAATGACGTCCCCCAGGGTGCAGTGCTCAGCCCCCTCCTCTTCAATACAGTGATGGCATCTCTCGTTAGGAGGCTTAAACAAGACCTAGCCACCCGAGAGATCACAGACACAACCATAGTCTGCTATGCAGATGACATCGCCATCACCTGCTCCCATGCGATCAATGCACAGGATCTCGCTGAGCAGGTGCTCCACCTGGTAGGAAACGCCTGCCGGGACCTTGGACTAAAAATCTCCCCCACCAAGACCAAGATCATGCACATGTTCAGAGGTCAACCACTTCACCCCCTCTACCTAGATGGATCCCCTATCGAATGGGTCTCCACCTTCGACTACCTAGGTATCCGTCTAGACCGAGACCTGAACATGAGAGCCCTCTGCCGCCACTTGGCCACCAGAATCACCAACAGACTCCTCCTCATGAAGAGGATCTCCGGCTTCTCCTGGGGCGCCCCGGACAGTGTACTCGCACTCTTCTACCGCCAGGCAGTCCGCTCCCTCTTCGACTACGCTGCGCCCACACTCGCTCTCACAGCCCTCGGGCTTGACAACCCCCAAACTCAACTACCCAAGAACAAGATCTTTTTGAACGAGTTCCGGAAACTTGAGAACATCCAACACCGGGCTGCCAGGCTTGTCCTCCGTGTTCCCGGCACCACCAGGATCGAGATCCTCCTTGAATCCGGCCTCCCTCTCCCTCCACCTCCGAGGCAAACAACTTCTCACCACCCAACTCACAAGAACCCTTTCCTCAGGCCTTTCAACAACAATCCGCAGAGCCGCGGCCTACCTCCGAGATGGGACCCGCGGTCACCCTCACATCTCCTACCGTCTCAAGAACGCCATCACCTCCCTCAAGGATTCCCACGGACTCCACATTGCAGACTTCGCCCTGAGCCCTCTCAAGCCACCTTGGGTTTCCATCCCAGTGGAAACCCGAACCACCAACCTAGTTGCTGCCAAGGTGGCTTACACCACCCCAGAACTCCACTCCCTGGCTCTTGAGGCCATAACTCAGGCGAAGGTGGAATTTCCTCTCGCAAAGACTGTCTACACCGATGGCTCCCTTAACCCAACATCAGGTAGAGCAGGAGCCGGAATCTTCATCCCCTTCTCCAACACAAAGAACACCACCAGGGTGTCAGACTTTGCTTCCACTCTCGATACCGAGCTCGCCGCCATTCACTTGGCCCTCGAAGACCTCCACAACTCAAGTGCCATCATCATTACCGACTCTCTGAATGCCATCAAAGAGATCGCCCACCCAAATGCCCGACACTCCCTTGCCGACGCAATCCATATTAAAATCTTCACCAGACATCAGGCACACCTCAACACAGTCCTGCTATGGGTCCCCTCGCATATAGGACTGTATGGTAATGACCAGGCCGACTATGCCGCTCTAGCTGGTGCCAACCGAGCAGACGTAGAGACAGCCATCCTTCCATCCATCACCAAACTGGCCGCCGCCGCTTCTCGAGCCACCACCAAACTCTGGGAACGAGCCACACAGAAGGAACAAGTACGGAACCCTTATTCAATAAGTTGGCTCTGGTACACCCTGGTCAGAACGAACATCCCCCATCCAGTCGGCCTTCCTGCTTCTACACAAGTCGCCATCAACCGCTTCAGGACTGGCTACCGCCGTTGGATTGATGTCCCCAACCTCCAGCGCTGTCCCTGCGGAACTAATATCTTTAATGTGGCCCACATACTCGCCTCATGTGGTGCCATCGACAGATCTGCCATCAGCGACTTCATGGAGGATGCTGACCGCCAACTCAGCGACAATAGGGCCGCTCTGGCTATCCTCTCCAGGATTTCCAAGTCATCCTGGAACGCACTTGCGCGCTTCTACTGCCAGAATGCAGACATCATCAACACTGTCAGTCGACCAGTTCATGACATCGGGGACTAGCAGGCCCCACCTCATCGCCATAGCTGACTTGGTGCCACTACTAACTAACCACTCATTTTCACTGCAACAAACAGGTAACCCCACCCTCTGCCTAACTAATCCCATCCTCACTTCACTTCTTCCTCTGGCCTTGGCCGGACTTACGGTGCATACCGGTGGGTCTCGAGGGACTGAAGTTTGGATCCTGGTCGAGTCAAACCAATGACTTATAAAATGGGTACCTGTTGCTGCTAGGCGCTTGGCATTATGAAATCAGGACAGGGACTGGGCGCACAGTGTCAGGATAATGTGACTGTGTGGGACATCGGGTCATGGTGCCGGCGGCCTGATTTCCCAGTGGGGCAGCACTATAAAGTCGCCATGAGTGTGCGCTGTTACAAGTCGGTGCACATCCTGGTATGGCCTAGGGTCTTACTGGGGTGTAAAACTACACCAACCACCCAGCCTCCCCCGGCCCTCTCAGAGGACTGTGGTTGGACTCTTAGGCTGCCTTGTTCCTCCACCGCCCCCTCCCCCCTACCCCTCAATTCCTCTGATCACTACACACCGGAACCCAACTCCCGACCACATGGGACTGCTTTCAGTGGTGCCCATTCAGTGCTGCAGATTTGCAGCCTTCAGCGCACCAATGCGACTGAAAACTCCCCAAAACAACAACAACAACAACCTTTTGACGAAGCACCGCCATCTTGGTTTTTTCCGAGAAGACACTGTCATTGCGGTTGGCCTTATGGCTTTTGCTTGTTAAATTAATTAAATTTCATGGTTACTTAAGTTTAATAACGTTGTACAATGTTAATTTGGCAGTTTGACCGAGTTTTCATGATATTTTTGCTTAGTGGCCCAGTGCACAACTTTTGTCGAGCACCGTCGGTTTGTTGTTATGTGTACTTGACAGTTCGGTGCGAAACAGTGTCGAGCACTGGCAATTTGGTCAAGTAATGATAAACCAACATTGTGTTTAACAGATATTTAAGAATATAGACAGACCGGATAGGATGAAATCCCACATTATGATTATGGAGTTTATTTATTTATTTACACATATGTGTGTTGTACGCTGCTTCTTCATGTTGTTGCCATTTTGGAGCAGGGTTTGCTACAAATACACCATAATTAGCAGTAATTTTATGGAATTATTTTACCCAATTGTATTTAAACATAATACCTTGTAAGGATTCAGGGTATTTTTGTTGGTGCTCGACATGTTTGTCGAGCACTGCCATTTGGAGCAAGATCTGCTACTAATACACCATAAATTGCATTAGTTTATGAAAATAATGAGCTCAATTGTTATTAACATGTGTACTATCCCTGTGGGAGTTTTTGATAATTGAGAACAGTTTAACTGAGGATTCAGGTTAACTTGTTGGAATACCGGTGCTTGACATGTTGTTGAGCACTGCCATGTTGGCTGATTGTCAACATTGGTAATGATTTTTAGGAGCGAATCAGGGGGTTTTCTACTGAATTTCCCCTTTATGGAAGTCGTTCTTATTCAACTTGAATAAGTAGCACAAGGTATTTGATTAATTGTGCCGTTTTTATGATATTTTATGATTTAGTTTTCTGGTGTGTCACTAGATTCGTTGAGCACCGAAAGTTGTTTGTCATGTGATGGTATTTATTTTTCGGCGTGACATCAAAGGAGATGCATGCCACTGTGGTTTACGGAATCCCCCCCCCCTTTTTTCAGGATTTATTCCTGGGGTTTCTACGGAATTCCCCCCTCCTTTTTTGCTTAACCGTGCGTTGTGTGGAGAGTTGGAACCATCACATTATGGGGTTTTATTCCTGGGGTTTCTATGGAATTCCCCCCCCCCCTTTTTAATTTTTTGGGATGTAGTCCTGGGTTTCTTCGGAATTCCCCAACCTTTTCTGTAGGAGGCGTAAGTGGGAGGCTACTGTTACTGGTCCCTACCCCTCATTTGGAACTGGTCGCTTCGCTCTACCACTTCCTTTCGACTAAATAGATGTAAAAACGCCTGTATTAATAATGGTGTGAATACGTTTTTAATACCTATGCACTGTTTTGGTTGTGATTCACTTCCCTATACACGCTTTCGCCTGGTTACTGGTAGCCAAAGGTGGTGTCCATTGATATGGCTATTAAGCGGAGTAAGACAGATGTGCAGCAACAGCCCAGTGAGGAGATTAGGCGTAAGTGGTAAGCTACCGTTACTGGTCCCTACCCCTTGTTTGGAACTGGTCGTTTCGCCGTACCATTTCCTTTCGACTAATAGCTGGGAAATGCCTGTATTAAAACGGTGTAAATACGTTTTTAATACCTATACACTGTCTTGGTTGTGATACACTTCCCTAAACATGCTTTTGCTTGGTTATTGATAGCCAAAGGGCTGTGTCCATTGACATGGCTACTAAGCGGAGTAAGACAGATGTGCAGCAATAGCTCAGTGAGGAAGAGGGAGTGTCACAAATGCCAACTGGCCAGATTTCGCCAACTTCACAGCCACCTTTACCTGATTTGGACGCTAGGATGGCGCGGCTGATGACAAAGCTAGAAGAGTCCGCCAACACATGGCGAGTCCGCCATGTGTTGGCGGACTCGCCATGTGTTGCCGAGTCCGCCAACACATGGCGGACTCGGCATGTGTTGGCGGACTCGGCAACACATGCCGAGTTGGCATGTGTTGCCGAGTCCGCCAACACATGCCAACTCGGCATGTGTTGGCGGACTCGGCAACACATGCCGAGTCCGCCAAAACGGACTCGGCATGTGTTGTCGTCTCAGGAGGATCCTTCAGACCAACCCGACTCGTCCGCGGACGATGAAGTCGAAGTTGTGTTACCATCTCGCAAACAGAAACACAAAAAGAATGACTCATCTGAGGGAGATGAATTTACGATAGCCCGCAGCAGGCCATGAGGTTCACGGTCAAGGAAATCTAAAAAGAAAATTCCTCATTTGATTCATCATCTGACAGTATGACAACTGACTAAGTATTTGGATACTGAGTGGGTTGGGAAGTTGCCCGGATTGATGGCAAAGTCGCCAAAAAAGATTAAGGTCGAACTTAACGAAAATCACAAGAAGTCCAAACTGTGCTTGCACACGGGCCATAAGACAGTTCCAGCTACCTTATCCGCCATCACACTTATTGCTAATAGGATGATGACTGAGAATACTTTCTCTTCCCTGTCGAAGGAGATGGATGCGGGGCTAGCGATGCTGACTGTTTCCAGTAACTTATTTACTTATAGACGGGTTGAGAACGTCTATAAGGCAGTCTGCACTGGTGCAGGCAAAGAAGTGGCAAGGTCCAAGAAGATTATGGACATTGACGGGAAAGAATATATACTTTTCCTACTTCCGAAAACCCTTTAAGGGTAAGCCACTGGATATGGGGAAGATTTTTGGAGTCAGCTCCAGTACTTGTTCAAACAAGTGGAGATTGGTGGAAAATGTGGCAAGCATATGGATGCCAAGAAAACGCCCGACACCTCGACCCGCTTTAAGAAAGTCTGCCAGGATTTTCGACACCGAAGGTTCGGCCAACGCGGACGATTCGGCACAGGCAAAAAATGTTCATGCTCGAGGGCGGGGACAGTGTACGGTTGGAAAGACAACAACCGTCCCTTCAGGAGATACCTCTGCACACAGAAACTGTTCTGTCGCCCAGGGAACAAGTTGAGGTGGCAATCCAAACATCCATGGCCACGGAAACACCGGTCATCAAGAAGCTGGCAATATTAAAAATTGTTTGGAGGAATGGCACTTAATTACTGATAATTTAACAGTTTGAGTAGTGTGAACGGAATATGTATTCCCTTAACGCAAATACCTGTACAGGAAACGTTTCTTTTTCAGTATCGATTTGATTAAAACGAGATGGAGGCACTGGATTACCAGATACAAGATTTTTGTGATAACGGTATTATAAAACCGGTAAATCATACAAAAGGCCAATTAGTTGCTAGGACGTAAAACAACAACAAACAAACAAACTTAAATGTTCCCTCTCAAAACAGCCAGAGATTTGAACGGCTGTATCACGTTGAAATCACCGTTTCTGGACTGATCACCGAAGTTAAGCAACATTGAGCCTCGTCAGTACTTGGATGGGTGACCACCTGGGAATACGGGGGTCGTAGGTTATTAATTACGAAGAATTCCTGGTGAGCTCGTGAGGATTTTAAAGATACCTACTACACGATTCCAATTTATAAATTGGATAGGACATTTTTTAAGGTTTATTTAGAACAAAAGACGTTATGAATTCACCTGTTTGCCGAATGGGTTAGCTTGTGCCCCTCACTTGTTTACAAAGTTGCTTAAAAACAGTTTTAAATTTGTGAGATGTTCACCAAATTGGGATTTTACAGTCATGATAAGAAGTCAGTTCTCATTCCAACAAGAGAATTAATATGTTTGGGGTTTATTAGACACAAACAACATGACAGTAGCTCTAACTGACCAACCGTTAGATAGTGTCATGGGGGTGATGAAAATGGGAAATACTGCGCCTAGAGCGGGACTCGAACCCACATCTCTTTGCATTCCGGGCCAGTGTGCTAACCATTACACCACCTAGGCTCCCTGATATCAATACACTCCGCACGCCTACCTGTCTATGTGGTTACTTGCCTGAGAGGTCAGTGCAGACCACTACACTCGTCCCCCTGGAATTGTAAGTCTTGTAATGCTTACAATTACATACATACAGGCAATGCACTAACACATACATACACAGGGTAGGTTCAACAACCATACAGCGCAAAGCTTGTACAGGATCCTGATCACGGCAACCAGTGTCGTGGGGGTGATGAAAATGGGAAATACTGCGCCTAGAGCGGGACTCGAACCCACATCTCTTTGCATTCCGGGCCAGTGTGCTAACCATTACACCACCTAGGCACCCTGATATCAATACACTCCGCACGCCTACCTGTCTATGTGGTTACTTGCCTGAGAGGTCAGTGCAGACCACTACAATAACTTTATCCACATGGCTAATCAGTTATTACAAATAATTAGCCCAAGAATTAGACAAGTTGCTATTTTTATTAGAATTATGATAGCTTAGGCACCGGCAATACTATATGGGAAAGATCATATTAAATCGCTAGAGATAGATAAAGAATTTAGAGTTGGTCCAAACTAAAGGTAAATTTGAACGAAAAATGATTTTTTACCAGAAGGCCTAGCAGATATTTATTGATGGTTGGAGAATATTCATTCTTCACCGAACCCAATTCGAATGGGTGAACCCAATATGGAGGTTACGGCATAGGACCATCAGGCAACAGAAGGCAGATGGCTCGAAAATGAGATTTCACATCACATTAATGTTTTTAGAGCAGTTTATTTAGGGTTACCTAAATACCACATCAGAAATTTGACAGATAATACAACAGCCATGGCCTATATGCGTAACATGGGAGGGACAAAGTCCACACTGTGTAATAGGTTAGCAAAGCTAATTTGGAATTGGGCTCAAGACAGGGGCATATGGCTAACAGTAGCTCATATACCAGGCAGCCAGAACATTTGGCAGTCCGGAAAAGTCACAAATTTTGTGATCATTTGGAATGGGTGTTAAATGACAACATTTTGAACAATTTTGCCAGAAATAGGGACGTCCACAAGTAGACTTGTGCGCATCATGAAAGAACTTTAATATACCAGGTATTTAAAGAATGGGGGATTAACGCAACAAGGTGTGAGTTATTTATTGGTTTACCAAAAAAAATTGGACAAACAGTTGTTAAATACCAGGTGATACACTGGTTCCTAAGATCGGTGTATGAATGAAATCCACTTAAGCCCGAATATAGTTGTTTTTGGGATGTTCAGTTGTATTTAAGTCCTGGCCTAGCAAATTTCATTTAGAAATTAAGCAGCTAGGATTGGAGTTAGCAGTATTTTTGCTGCTAGTTACAGGCCATAGGGGACAGTCTTACGGCTTTGTCTCTAGAGGGACTGGAGATAGATAGAAAGGAAGCAACGTTGATTTGACACAATTGTTGAAATTTATTGCACTGGTGACCCATTGCATGTTAATTGCTTCCCAGAGGGTTGACGATTGTGTGTACTTTCAGCCATAACGGTTTATTTATCCAAAAGACATATGCAGTTCAAGACAGCTTTTGGTAAGTTTTATTAAACGACACAAGGTTTTTTCGAGAGACACACTCGCAAGATGGACCATTACAGTTCTGAAGGCAGCAGGAGTGGATATGGGACGATACGCTTTCCATTTTAACAAGAGGAGCCATGGTCTCGAAAGCATGACTGCTAGGGATTTCCGTCAAGAGAATCCTTCCACACGCAGGTTGGAAGACTGCTAGATCGTTTGCAAAGCATTACAACAAACGACTGGAAAAGTCAAGCGGCCTAGCGCTCAGGTCCTGTGGACCAGACGGGATGGCCGAATGAGTTAGAGCGTCTGTCTCCCGTGCTGGTAGATCGTGGGGTCGTGGGTTCGGACCCTGGTCAAGTCAAACCAACGACATAAAAATTGATACTTGTCGCTTCCTAGCGAGGCACTCAGCATTATTAGGACAGGGCAAGGACTGGTGTGCTCAGTGTCAGGATAATGTGACTGAGTGGGATACCAGGTCATGGTGCCGGCGGCCTGGTTTCCCAGTGGGACAGCACTATAAAGTCACCATGAGGGCGCACTGTCACAAGTCGGTACCCGTTCTGATATGACCTTAGATGTTGTTAGGATGTAAAACAACAAACAAAAAAAACAGGTCCTGTGGGTGTATGTTCGACTTTACAGACTACGCAGACACGGTGATAAAAAGTGTATAAGGTAAACAGAACAGTCTGCGTTACGAAACTTAACGCTAACATGCAAACCCTTAGTAGGTCATCTCGACTAGCATCTTAGCAGCTTTATAGGTTTAGCCGGTCGGCTGGCCTAATAAGCCGACCTGACCTGGTTAGATTGGCTGCGCCCGTGTTGTCTCGCCGGCATGTCCAGTGCCTGCCCGACAAGTTTGGGCTGTGGTGCTTTCGGCACCCTGATTATTGAACCCTGTTTCTGTACATGTTGTCTGATTAATTTAATATTTGGTACTCTCTACCCGCTATACCTGTGCGTCCCAACACTACCCCATTTTTCCATTCCCCCAAATGATTTTTGTATTTCACACTGTTACCAGGCCTTGTGGGCCTTGCCACATTTGTTATCATGAAAACAATTTTTGGCTCTGTTGTCATTTCGTTGTTCTTTTTATGTTTTGTGCCTCTGGTTTCAAATTACTTTTCACTGTTGGAATTCTCTACCTTAGTCTTCTGCTCATAAGCAGTTGAGCTGGAGACGCATTGAGCACAGGCAAGGGTGTGTCTCTATAGTTGAGTAAAGTTAGTTGAACGTCTGTCCATATCCACAAATTTTTTTAGCATGTTTTTTATTGTCTGTACAAATCGCTCGATTTGTCCGTTACTTTGGGGGTATTGGGGACTCAAATACGTGGCTGAAAAGCCAGTGTTGCACAAATTTGTTATATTCGTGACTTTTAAATTGTGTACCGTTGTCCGACACTCTGTTTGGGGACCCCATGTCTAGCGAAATTGTCCTTCATCGCCTCAATTACGGTGGCAGATGATGTGTCTCTGAGCAGTGTGACCTCAAGATATTTTGTGTAGTAATCTACTGTTATCAAGTAATTTTCGTGGTTTAACTCAAAAAGGTCAGCACCTATTTTCTAGTATGGTTGACATGCTATTGTGTGGTTAATCAGTGGTTGATTGTGTAAATTTGTCCTGTTGTTCTGACATGTATCACATCGACTGACTCTGTCTTGGATTTGTTTGTTTATGTTAGGCCAAAACAGGCAGTCCCTCACCAGTTGCCTGGATTTGGTGATCCCCAACTGCATCTCAGTCAATGCTTCAATCATGTCATGTCTTAACTTGGGAGGTATGAAGACACGGTTACCTTTCATTACCAGGTTGCTTTCTACTGTCAATTCGTCGTTGTATGGAATGTACTGTCTTAAGCGAGGCGGTGTCCATGTTCGTGTAGTGTCCCACCCATTTTCAATGTGTGTGATTAGCTTGGCCATTGACTCGTCAGTTTCATAGTCTTTGGTTATTTTACTCAACAGAATTGACGACTGCACGTCAATTGCAGCGACCTTCAGTGTGACATCAAATAGGTCAATGTGACCTACTTCTGCACTGTGCGCTCTTGAAAATCTGTGTGCAAAGAACATTAAGGAACCCTTAATGTGGCACAACTTCACGTTGTAATTTCGCATTCGCTGCATTCGTGCTGACAATTTGTGAATAGGTTTTTGCGTGATGGCCACAAGTGGCTTGTGATCTTTTTGAATTTGTACTTCTTTGCCAAAAATATAGTCATGAAACCTTTGTCAGCCGAAACATTGCGAGCATTTCTATTTTGATTATGGCATATCTGCATTGTGCCGAATCCAATGCCCGAGATGCAAGTGCGACCTTGCATAATAACAGCACCTAGCCCTGACTGACAAGGATCTACCTGGATGCCCCTGACACGGCGCATCTCCTGAATGAAAATATCACCGGCTGTTTTGATGCTAAAGGGCAAACGGGTATATCCATAACGTCCCCATGGTGTGGTGAACATGCAAAATAGTGAACTTTGATGGTCCAATTCGATCTGCCAATATCCTGTCATTGCATCTAGAACTGAGAAATATTGTGCATTTGCTGTCTTAGCAATAATTTTGTCAATTGTTTTGGTTGGGAAAGGCCCTCTCTTGATAGCTTTGTTTAACTTGGTGGGATCCAGACAGATAATGATTTTGTTAGTTTTTTTACAATTGTAATTGAATTTACCCACTCGGTTGGTTCATCCTGCTAAAATAATAACACCCAATTTTACTATGTGTTTCAGTTTGGTATGCACCTTATCTTGGATGGCATATGAAATCCTCCTTGGCGGGTCGACAACAGGTTGTACAGTATTATCAACGTGAATGACAGCATTAGCCTTAATTAAACCTAAGCCCTGGAAAACATCGCGGTACTGGCTTATCAATTCGTCGGCATGGATGATGCTGTAACTGGCACAGCTGCGATTGTTCCTCGGTGTGTCAGAGTTCACCTCGTCGACCCGTGCCAACAGTTTCAGGGTGACACACGCCTGTTTGCCGAGGATGGGCTGACAGTCCCACACAATCTGGAATACGATGTCTCTGCCATTGATTTCGACCGATGCTTCGCCATCGGGAGTTATCCTGTTTCCCAAAAATGTTATGAGCGAACATCTGGTGTTTGTCAGACGTGTCAAAGCAAGCCTGAGGAAAATGTTCCTCGGGAGGACGTTCGCCTCTGAGCCGGTGTCGAGCTTGAACTTGACCAGATATCCATTGACTCTGACCGTTGAAGACCACAGATCGATGTTCCCATCAGTGCTGTTCCCGAGCACACGACAAACAGATCCGTTGTGAGCGCATCGACTTCCACTGGATCTGAGTTCAACTTCACATTGTGAGGATCAGGTTTTTCTATGGCCAGCTCATCGATCCTGCCAAGTTTGCTCTGGCAAACTTTCCCAAAGTGACCGATCTTCTTACATGCGATGCACGCTTTGCCTTTCGCCAGACAGAAACTATGTCGGTGTTCGTAGCCGCAGTTTCTGCAGTTGATTTTGAACTCGCCAACGCCGGCTGTGCTGCTCGACTTCCAAGATGGCGGCCTTGCTCCAGACCCATGGACCACCGGTACACACAATTTTGTACCTGTTCAGGTAGTCAATTTCCTTTGACTCCACGTCCGATTTTTTCTCCAGTTGGTCAGCGCTGAATTCGCACATGTTTATGCATTTTTCAAGCTTGAGATCGGAAGTCTGAATCATTTTGTTTCTTAACGTCATTTTTTTTATGCCAGCGACCAGACAGTCGCGCGACAGTGAATCTTCGATGGGCTGGTATTCACAGTCTTTGACTCTGTCCCTGGGGGCTGTGACATATGTAGAAATGTTTTCGCTGGCTTGGTTGTGCGAATTAAATCGATACCGGATTATGATTAAATTGGATTTACCAGTACAATATGTCTTGAACACCTCGGTGAGAGGGCCGACCTTGTCTTGGTCATTGAGCGTGATGGCCAAATTTGCAAAAACTGTCTGTGCTTCTCCGCTGGCGACGTGCAGAAAAATACAACATTGTACCTTTTCAGTCTTGTTCACAACTCCTGCATCCATGGCATATATGTTATATGCTCCATGTTTTCCAGTTGGATCTCACGTTGTTATTTAGCATTAACTGGCCCGACGACCTAAGGCCTGACAACATGTTTGCAGGCGGCATTGTCCTTATCTGACACCATGTAAAAGTACAACTTCTGAACGCTTTGACTTCTGGTTAACGAATGCTTTATTCACCGTCCAGGGGTCGAACCGCCGGCACCCATGCCACGCGTCTACTACGTCATCTCATTAGCATATTCCTTTGTTCTCTCCGCGTGCCTAAATATCTTTTATGCATACATTACAAGATCCTATGGAACGCCATTTCTTGTTTTATTCAGTATTTAGACATATCATTGCCGTCCTGATATGACCATCGATGTTGCTAGGACGTAAAACAACAAACAAACAAAACAGACATATCATTAAATATTTAATGATATGTCTAAATCGATTTTATCATATCATTAAATGTATTTAATGATCTGTTCAAATAATTTGTGACATGTTTAAATATTCTATATTTGATGAGATCATAAAATCGATTTAATGATATAAAATGCATTTGAAGAGATCATCAAATGCATTTGATGACCTCTCTAAATGGTACACCATTTAAACAGATCATCAAATGCATTTGATGACCTCTCTAAATGGTACACCATTTAAACATATGTAAAATTATATTGGATCCTCTCCTTAAATCGATTTGATGATATGATAAAATAGACTATTTGAAATAGATTTTATCATATGATAAAATCGATTTAAACATATCATTAAATACTTCTGGAACTAATAAAAGCTGATGCTCCCTATTACTGGAAGTACTTGAATAGATAAGAAGGAGAGGCACAGGTAGGGAGAGAGGGAGAGGGGGAAAGGGACGGGGAGGTGAAAGGGAAGGGAGGGGGAGATACGGGATAGTGGGCGATACGGAAAAGTGGGCGATTCGAGAGAGATGGGGAGAGTGGGGGAGGGACGAGGAGGGGGAGGAAGAGGGGCAGATACGGCAGTTATGTCACATAGGCACATACAGAAGACACAGGGATATATGGTAGAGAGGGGGATACGGCAGAGGGGGATATGGTAGAGAGGGAGATACGGCACAGGGGGAGTGGTACGGGGTGAGCGGGTCGGGGAGGAGAGGGAGAAGGGGATTAAATTAATACATTTAGACATATGTTTAAATGTATTTAGACAGATCATCAAATCGCGATATGATTAATTATGTGTGTATTTTAACATATCATCAAATCGATTTGATGATCTGTCTAAATACATTTAAACATGTCTAAATGTACTATATTTAATCATATCATAATATTGATTTAATGGTATGATAAAGTACATTTGATCATATTTTCAAATTGATTTAATCATATGATTAATTAGAATAAAAAAGTACCCTGATTTAAACATGTTCAAATACATTTCATGATATGATCAGATCAGATTAATAATATTAAATATTTAATGATATGTCTAAATCGAATTGACGATATTAAATATTTTATGATCTCATTAATTCGATTTAGACATATCATTAAACATTTAATGATATATCTAAATACTGAATAAAACAAGAAATGGTGTTCCAGAGGAAGTTGTTCTTATTTTATCCTCATTTAAAAAATATTTTTTATGCTGGTTGAAAACAAGAATTGAGAATTGGTATGGCTCTGTTATCATTGAATGCAAATTTATTTCTGTATGCAGTTCTTGTTGCAGTTCGAGTCAAATATTTCTGGAATTGTTACTTGAGACAAGATGCTTCTGCACAAATGGCTAGAATATAGATGCAAGCTACGTATTCAAATAACTCTTCACACATATATCAGACTTAGGCCTACCATTGGTGGATACCTCTTATATTAATTATTTATAATGGATAGGGAATAAGGCAAAATACTGTCCCTGGTTTCCCACAGCCTTTGAAGACCATGGGAATTTTTAAACACCCCCAAAAAAAAAAAAATTCATGACTTGAAATCATGGAATTTTCACTATTATTGCATTTTGTTTCTGTATTAAAATGTAGATTAGACATCTGCACATAGATGATTAAAATGCTTTTACATTCTGTGTAAAAGCGATGGCCCGATAATGACAATAAGATTTGAATACTTCTTGGCATGATCATGGCTTTTGCTGCCGACACAACATTAAGCAATCACCACTAACTAGATTAGACCTTTGCCAGAGTGTGCCCTCAGCTGAAACTCAGTGATACAGCTCATGTGAACAGCAGCTTAAAGCGCCTGTCACACCTTACCAGATTGAGTACCGGACACCACCGGACAAAGAATTGCCTAGTCCGGTGCTATCCGGTGACAAAAAGTATCGAAATGTATCGATATGGAGCGTAATTGGGTCAATTGCCACCGGACAAGTACCGTACATGTACCGTACATGTACCGGACGAGAACCGGACTGACCGACCATCAACCGGACTGTAAATATATTAGGTTGATCGTTATAATCTATCACACCTACACCCCCACCACATCCCAAAACCTCCACCACACACCTACACCCCCACCACATCCCAAAACCCCCACCACACACCTACACCCCCCATCATCATCATCATCATGCTGTCGGTCGTGATGCGACAAAGACTGCTTTCATTACTTGACTGCCGCTCTCCATTTAGCTCTCTGCTGTGAGAGTGATGTTACATTTCATGAAAGCTGCCTGCAAAAGTGTTGAAGTGCTGCTGGCTTTTGCAAGTTACCAGCGGCACTCTCTTGGGGAGCAAATAGAGGTTTCACACCGGCAAGAACATGTCAAGACAGGCGCAAAACTATTTGTCCCTGCAGTGGTTGGTCGGGAGATGTTGGGAGTTCCATACATCAACCGCCCTTAATGCTGCCACAGTGACATGGTTTTCTGTTTAGGGTTTGCTCCCTTAGCCTTCGGTTCTGTCAAGAACCTGAACCACAAGGCAGTGGTTTACAACTCTGCAAGGCAGGGGCGTCAAACTCCCTGAGGTATTACTATACCTGCAATACCTGCACCCCCCACCACATCCCAAAACCCCCACCAGACACCTACACCCCCACCACATCCCTAAACTCCCACCAGACACCTACACCCCCACCAGACACCTACACCCCCACCACATCCCTCAACCCCCAACGGATGGGTACCGGACACGTACGGATGGGTACCGGACATGAACCGGACAAACCGGACACGTCAGTCCGGTGGTGTCCGGTAGAAGTTTTGTGCATGTTCAAAAATTCAAAACCATCGGACTATGCAACTTAAGTAAATTGACTGACAGTTTTATGGGGAATTAGATGTTTAACTGCTCAAAATGACAGATGTGTACTAAATATATTCATTACATTATTATGTTGTATGAAGGGATCCTCCACATTGTTCCATTTTTTATTGAAAAAAATATAAATACATGCTTTATGTTCCACGTATGGATAAAAAAAAAACAATGGACCCGTGCATTTGTTTAGCTTTGGACGCAATTTTCAGTGCATGCTCAGTTGGAATACAAACCTGCCTATAATCGCGTCTTTACGGCAAGTTGGTGTCCATCATGTAAGTCACAGGCTTCTTGACATGGTAGTGGCCATACACCTACCAAGCTGATATAAATATTTAGTTTATTGTTTGCGCTTATATATATATCTGTAACCAATAAAAAATATTGGGTTTGTCGTTTGAATTTATATTCATCTGGAGATAATATAAATAATGGGTTTGTCATTGTTTGCAGTTATATCCATCTGGAGCTTGGGTTGTTAGCGGTTTTATCCATGTGGAACTAATATAGAATATGGTTTGTCATTGTTTGCAGTTATGTCCATCTGGAGCTGGGGTTGTTAGCAGTTTTATCCATGTGGAACTAATATAGAATATGGTTTGTCATTGTTTACAGTTATGTCCATCTGGAACTCATATAAATATTAGGGCTGTTTGCAGTTATATCCATCTAGATCTAATATTAAAACTGGGTTTAAAGTTACATTGATTGGGAGTGGAGCTTTGCCTGTGGTCTGGTTTAATTGGCGGGTCTTTCTTTAGGACCCGGATGTTGCAGGCCTACCAGCCATAGGACGGCTCATAACGCGAGGGTCAGTGTCTTCAGTTAACGCCGACGTCACCTCCATGGAACTATTTGCTGTGAGTTTATCTGAATCCCATCATCACAATGTATGACACAGGTATCTGCCATCAACACCCTATTTAGATAGAGAGCAGCCATTTTTGTATATCAGTATAGAGGTTGTATGGTGCAGAGTATGGTGGAAACGCCAAAGTTAATGTCGCCTGGTATACCTCACCCAGAAACAAACCAATCCAGCATCAAAAGCTTTCCAAACATACCTTTGCTTAGTTTTTTGTGCGAGGAGAGTGCTGAGGTCTGTGATGTATGAATGACATCATAGTTGGGATTCCCTCATCACATGACCTAGAGGGGTTCCCCACACACAGGGGAATCCATGGCAACTACCAAGATGGCAGCCACAGAAAGCTCTCAATTAAACTTTTAGTCTATTAATCTACATGATTTAATCAATTATTCACACAAAACGTAGCTGGTTATGAGAAATAAACATTTGAACTTTATATTTAGATTGCAAATTCTAACATTTGTCTCTATATGCTTGTCTAAAAGCCTTGTCAGTGCTGCTGGACTAACTACAACACAACCGGACCAACCAATTTCAGCACTCCTCCCACAAATACAGTTGCATAAACTGAAAACCTGCAACAGTATGCTTGGAGAGCATTTGTCAAAGTACGGTTCGTGTCTCAGCAGCCTATACCAGGTCTGTTTAAAGTTGCATGGTCCGATGGCATTTGAATTTGAATTTTTTTAGATAAATACATAGAATTTCCAAAAGTCCTTGCTATGATACGTATTGTCGTCTCGCAATGACCCCGTCATGTTGAATGAGCTAATTCAAATGTAGCCTGGTCTGGTATTTTTTACTGATGGCACCATTGCACCATTTGTTTGTTGGCATATGATGTGATGTGGACAAGTCACTCACTCACTCATGTGATGTGGGCTGACCTACTGATGTAGTTGTGGTAGGTCATGGGATTCAAACCCATGAGTTCAAAACTTGTTTCAGAGCTGCATGGTCTGATGAAGCATAATTTTGTTTGTCAAAATCAAACCACATTTGATCTTGTATTTCCAACTCAGATGGAACAATGATAGACTAAAAATCTGAAGATACCCACGGGGAGACCAGACCAACCGCACCATGATTCAATTTCCTACTTAGCCACATTATCATATATTTAATTTTAGTCACATTGCATAATGAATGAAATCGGGTATACATATCAATTTATTGATGTATTTGTGCATCTGTAAATAAAACCTATTCAATGTTTTATAAAGTAGATTTAAAGAAGTAGCCAGCAGACCGGATTCAAAGTAACCAGAAGCATTGAGCAGCCAGTTCCAATTTTGGTAGGATATGGGATTCAAATCCCTGAATTTGAACCCTGGTCGGGTCGAACCAATGACTTAAAAATGTATACTTGTCACTACCTCATCTGGTATTCAGTATAGGGCAAGGAGCAGTGAAATGAAGACCAATTGTCCATGATTAATCAACTAATGTACCAAAAACAACAAACTGGGTACCTTCACATTTTCAGTCACATTTTCCCATCTGAGTTGGAAAAATAGGATCAAATCTAAGTATGTGGTTTGGTTTAGAAATTTTTTTATGACAATGCAACGGTGCCAGCAATACTACCACTGGACATCTTGGAACCTGACTAGGTACTTGGAATGAGTGTCAAGGCTAATGATGCCACAATATTGACCTAATTGCAATGTGTGATGGCTTTCTCAAAGTAGCTGTCCATAGGGATGAGGTAGTAAATTCACTGATTATCCTATATATGCAGTCCCAAATCACTAGTTAATGCACCAATATTTAAGCTGGATATATATAATCAAATGAAGATACATGTTTTGGTTTTGAAAAATATATATTTCATCGGACCATGCAACTTTAAGCAACAGCGATCCTCGTGAGGGTGATCGCCTGGAAATAGGAATACGAGGTGTTACGGCTTATGACTACCAGTAGCAATGGTGAGTGACCGTTGTTTTTTGCCGCTCACACGAGTGCATTCTACAGTGGTATACAACACAAGAAGGTAAACAAAAGAAGGCAGATTATATCCTCTAGGCAACACTTAGCACGCAACAATATACCGCCTAATATACCCGGTAGGGAAGGCTAGTCGTTTTATAAAGGCTGGCAGAATTATCTTCTACGCTAACATGAAATTGGATTTGATAATTTCGTTGTAAAATAAATATTCAAAATGCTATATATTAATTGTTCTATACATTCACCTATAAGCTAAATTCTAATGCAGATGTGCTTTGATCCTTCCACCAAGAATCCAATGAATATGCAACGCCGTTTTAAGCCAAATTACGTCTTCAATGTTTAATTCAATTTCCATGTTTGGAAAGTGAGATGAAAGTGCTACTGCACTAGGACTCCCTGCGAAGTTGTTGTGTGCTTTTTTTAAACAAAAGCCTTTTTTTGTGCTTAATATTGCAGGCATCACTTGTAGAAACGGATCCGTACAAGAGCATTCGCGTTTTGAAAAAGAGCATCAGCAAAAGGATGTCAACAATGACATAAGTTTCAGATACTGCAGTACACTGACGCGCCATGGCTTTACCCATAAGCCAGAAACCTGGGACTAGGCCAGAAATTTTCCAATAGTTACATGAGGTTAACGCACGAGCTGATTTAGTTCAATGATAGGCGTGGGGGAATTTTAGGGTGTCTGGCAGGCACACCCCACCAATGAAGATGTTTGGCAATGACCATTCTTGAAATCTGGGACTTCACAAGACATTTTTCAACACGTTTCATTAGGGGCCGTATGCATGAAGAATTATTTATCGGCTCCGGTGTTAAAGGCATGGTCCAGGTTAGCTATCGCCAGCGTTGGAAATTTGGTCACGGGGTATGTATGGAGCCAAAGCATGGAGGCGTTAGCTAACTAACAGTTATTTATAGATTTGGGAAATCCCTCTTGCCTGTAGCGGCGATTTGTTTTGTGTACATTCGTCGATTTGACAATATTAATATTGCCGCCGTTGTATGGGTTCGATTTTAGGGTTAATTTAATGAAATTTCACGATTTGACTATGTAATTCTGTTAAATATGATCGCATTCAATAGATTTGGCCCCAGTCGGTCCCTAACACCGACGGTAAACCTGCTATGGGCTGGGGTTAGACTCTCCGACCTTAAACTCGCGGTGTTTCCGTAACACTGCTCCATGCATGCCGACTTTTCCCCACTATCCCGGAGATCGCTACTAACCACGGGTTTGGCTCGCTAACACCGCTCCATGCATACGGACCCTGGTTAACTCAAACTAATTTAGCTCAATTTAGGAGATAGGGGCATTTGGGAGTGTTTTGCAGGCACCACACCACTGAAAATGTCTGGCAGTGGCAGTTCATTAAACTTGGAACTACGCCAGACATTTTCCAATAGGTTACATCAGGTTAATGTTTGTTTGTTTGTTGTTTTACGTCCTAGCAACATCTAAGGTCATCAGGACGGGTACCAACTTGTGACAGTGCGCACTCATGGTGACTTTATAGTGCTGTCCCACTGGGAAACCAGGCCGTTGGCACCATGACCTGGTATCCCACTCAGTCACATTATCCTGACACTGAGCACACCAGTCCTTGCCCTGTCCTAATAATGCCGAGCACCTGGCTAGGAAGCGAAAAGTATCAATTTTTATTTTATGTCATTGGTTTGACTCGACCAGGGTTCGAACCCACGACCCCAAGATCTACCAGCACGGGAAACGGACGGTCTAACTGATTCGGCCATCCCTAGCTGATTAAGCCTAATTTGTGGGCAGTGTCTAGCAGTAGCATACACTGAAAATGTCTGGCAATGCATATTCATGATGCCTGGGACTATGCAAGACATTTTCCAATGTGTTTCATCAGGTTAACTCGCATGCTGATCTAATTCAATTATGGGATCTAATTGAATTAGGGGATCCCTTTCCCATGGAGTGTGCCTGACAGACGTTCCTCTTCTTACATGGGCATGCATCTGGACCATTGCTATACAGATGAAAATTGGTTAACTTTCCAAGGTAGGCTGAGTCCTCATGGGGTCCTGCTTTAGTACTCACTGTAGATGTAAATGTTACTTATTCTCAGGCTTGGCAATGAACTTTCAAAGTATGGTTTGGTTAGTTCAAGCTTCCTACCAGGACTGGTATGTAAGATATGGTACAAAGCCACAGGTTCAATCGCATAGTTTACTACATTCCATAACTTAATTATTATTCTTCGACGTTTACACAGCTTGTTGGCCGCCATTTGGCTGCAGCTGACATGGGTGTGGAACTCTGTTCGGCATGTGGGGAGGAGCATGAGCTGCCTCGTGGTACGAAATTTAAACGTACTAGGTTGTCGAGGCGAGGCGTGAAAGCAGAGGTAGTGGACGTATCGGGGGCGGGGGTGGGGGCGCGAGGCGCCACCATTGACTGTTGGGAGGCCGACCGAGGAGGTCCGCGAAAGTGGCGGCAAAGGAGGTGGGCGTGGCGTGTGAAGAATGGACGAGGAGGAGGCGACCTAGACGTTGAAGGAAGACCGATACGGGATGAGGCGGAAGGCAGCAGGTGCGGAGAAGGGCGTATCCTGGGTCGTCATTAGAATCGGAGGATGCTACCGGTGCGTCTACTGGGCGGTGCGACCGGGTACAGAAACATGCCACTAAGAAGGTAGGGAGGCGTCGGTCTCCTTCCGACACATCACGAAGCAGCCCAAAGAGTTCATCTGATAGCAGTACTAGTGTGTGAGAGGACAGTGTGACTAAGGAAAATGAGAAACGGGAAAAGTAAAAAGAAGAAAAAGAAACGTAGTAAGTTTGCACTGAATAAGTACACTAAAAATGGCAAAAAAGTGCGGAGGCTGACTATATTTGAACTGTTCTATGCTTGTTTATTGTGGGGTATTCAAATTGGGATGTCACGCGCAGAGATGGCTGGATATATGGGGTATATTGCATATATGGTCACTTCTTATAAACCTGCAACAAACGTGTTTTAATACCGAAGGTTCGTTAATATTGTGGTTAGAAGGCTGGAATGAGCTTGTATGCATTTGTATGTGTTAGGGCTTTCTGGGAATACCAATTTTGTACCTGTACGATGTGATCTCCTAAAACTGTGGCCCATATATGGTTATATTTCCATAGTTTTTGGACCATTTCTTGGCCAAAAGTAGCTTTAAATGTTTCCCTTTAGATAACCCTGTAAGTAGGGCATTCAGAATATATTTTCCTACCATTTCGTATGTCTCTGCCATTATTAACCCTCAAAATTAGGATTTCAAGTCGACTGCCTGGATAATAATCATTTTTGTGTTGGAGAATTTTTAGCATAACCGTCCATCTGCAATGGTTTATAGGGGCATATTGGTGTAACCTATCAATAAATAACACTAACTGCACTCACACCTTCATTGACATGGTTGGTGCATTTCATATTGAGTGATAACAATCAGATATTTTAATTAGCATCCATATAAGCATCTAAAACCTAATTTGGTGCAGATATGATCATAACCGTCCATCTTACACTCACATATGTGCTGTGGCAAGGATTGTAAAGATTAGTGAAGGATATTCTATATGGCTAACTATCAGGAGTTACCCTTTGTATTTGCCAAAGTTTAGATAACTATTCCTATTTCCCTGGATCATAACCGTCCATCGCCATAATAGTGTGGATGTGAGTGTGGGTACCAGTGGATGTGGGTACCAGACTGAGCCAGGAAGGAGACCACATCACGTGACTGTCCATCACCATAATACGGGGTGGGTGTGGGTGTAGGTAGGGTTGTGAGTGAGTGTGGATGTAGGGATGGGGGTGTGAGTGTGGGTACCAGTGGGTGTGGGTACCAGACTGAGCCAGGAAGGAGACCACCTCACGTGACCGTCCGTCGCCATAATACGGGGTGGGATGGGGTAGGGGTGTGTGTCATGTTGAGTATGAATTTGTATTTTAAGCATTGTGTACATGTTTTTGCATAACTGTTCGTCTCCAATTTTTCAAAAATAGAAATATCAGAACTAGGACCACAGTACATGGTAAAAAGTTAACTAGGGGTTGTGAACACTGTGAGACATGGTTACAGCAAATTTTAACTACTCACTCTATATTACTAGAAATAAAATTCACCATAACCATCCATCTCCCATCGGTTTTTGCTCCCACAGCTAAAGTGTTGCGACAATATATTAAAGTAAAGTGATTTGTTTGTGCCTATAGTATAGCTTAACATGTTCCAACACTGTTTATTTATTTTAACTAGGAACGTGTATTTACAGGTTATTTGCATAACCGTCCATCTCCGCTTTTTAAATAATAAAACTATCTGTACTATGACCATTGTACCTTATGGAATATACCTATGTGATGTAGACACTGTGTGTGATAGGCATAACAAATGTTAAAACTAAATGTGTTTACTCAGTGTCCTTATAACTATTTACTATATATTAATTACTGGAAATATGAATGCCCATAACCGTCCATCTGCAATAATAAAATGGTTAATACCAAAAAGTGCTTTATGCTAGCAGAATAACATTTTCATTTCTGAAAAGATCAATATTGTGGCATATGATTGGATATTTTTGATAAGGTAAAGATGTTATTACCTATAAATTGGAGCAACTAGTACATAGTTAAGTAGAAAAAAACAGCATAGTTGTGGGTGGTACAGATAAGTTCAATCCTTTGCCATGAAATAAAAATGTAAATGTAGGAAATATTTCTGACATATTTACATTGACAAATATGCTGTACATGTATATAAATTAAGAAATCATGTTAACAGGCATTAACTAGGTATATCTATGGCTTAAGTCTATGGAAATGTGTTCAGACGGACGGTTATGGTCAGTAAGGAACCTTATTCTTCAAATAGTCACAGAATGGTCAATTTTTAGAGTTAAGAGTAATTCCTGGAATACCCCCTCAGAACTCTTAAATGTTGCAGTTTGATGAGAATATACCATATGTCAATGCATGTCATATCAGGAAATTATACGGATGGCGCATACAGGGGCTATGATAAAGCAATTTGTGATATGGTCAAAGAAAAGGGATTTAAATACTTTGAGATGGGAGTCCAGGAGCTGCCCTTACTATATTTCAATTTAGAAGCAGAAGACAATAGTTCTACACGCAGTGCTGACCAGAGTATGAGGCCGGGGGGGGGGGCTTGCTATGCATATAATTATAATAAGGATGGTTGTAATAATGCTAGGTGCGACTGGGAACATAAATGCATATCATGTAGGAGTAAAGACCACCCAACTAGTAAATGTTTAAATAAACGTTATTGACTTACATATGAAAATAAAGGCGTAGAGGGAGGGCAAGAGAATGAGGTGGACTATATGTGTACCAGGCAGTTTGTTTCTAGGTGGTGTGGTTTTAGAGATATTTAACTTTCTCTATGAAGATTGCTCATAGCCATTGAGTTTGCAGTGTGACACTGTGTCGTCCTGCAGCCAAACAGCGCGCGCCCTGACCTAGATACCTATGCTGAAGTCATGAAGGTCTATACTGACGTATGTTAATAAGGCGTCTTACTGGGCAAGGGTGTACGGGCGAGTTAAATAGTCGTGTGTGACCGCGGGGGGGTGGGTAGAGGCGGCATGTAGCATTGTTACCGTCGACAGATTTAATTCTGATTGGTTCTGCATAAACAAATCGGACCCGGTTAGAGCAATGAATGAATCGCTGCTGTGTACAATTGTGGCAATAGATAGAGACGTTTTCATGACCTGTCTTGAAGGAATCTCTAACTGTAGTTATAGGCGTAATCGATTAACACGACCTGGGCGATTCGGGTCACCCGAGTTGCTAGAATTTCAAGTCGAACACCGCGAGTGGAGTTGACAAAAACATGTGCCGTGTGCAAAACGACCTGACCCCAGTAACCCACCTCTTGGCTGGGGTTTGCTAGGAACAATGACGTCACATTTGTGCTCGTACCGTCCTGCAGGATAATAGCTATCGGTACCAGTCCTACATGTTTTTTTTTGTAATAATACAGATTAATGAAATGGAAATATAACTAAACTATGCAATCATAAAATACTTTAAATCCTATTTTGCTATAGTTATATCGGTTATTAAAAAAAAAAATAGTTGGATTAAGCCACCATTTGTTTCACCCTGAGCATGGAGAATCGTGTTCGATTATTCGACCCGCGTCTGTAGGATGTGCGCATGCGCCAAAATGTGGCTCGGGTGACCCGGCTTGATTAATCGATTACGCCCTATATGATAGGTGCGTCGGCACAATTAAAACCATACAGATTTTTCGCAGAAGCCGATGTACAGGGGGGATAACGGAATTATATTTTATTGGGTGTCATATTCAGGTTATTGATGCGGATTGCACTATAGTGCATATAGTTCTAATAATTTCTCTTCCATCACTCGAGGAGAAATTGGCTGCGAGATGGGATGCAGATTACATAAGGAGATTGCTGAAGGGCTTATTACTATAGTTGAAGCACAATGCATTTGCATTCATGCATTCGGATGTGTACCAAAAGGTCACGACGACTTTAGAGCGATAGTTGACTTCCAGTCCAGTCGGGCTGTGTGTAAATGACCACGCCCTAACCTGTAGAAATAACTTCAGTTATAATTTGGTTGAATTGGTAACTAAACTATTACAAAGATTTGATTATTTAGCTACTTTGGATATAAGTAATGCGTACAGGGTTGTGGGGATTCACCCCCAATGTAGGATACGCCAAGGTTTATTTTGGTGATGGCTTAGTTTACATTAGAGATAATAGGTTATGTATGGGCCTCAGTAGTAGTCTTTACGTTTTCTCAAAAGTGAGTGACTTTGTAGTAAGGTGTTTATATCGAGAAGGCACGGTAGATTGTGTAAATTATTCGGATGATTTTTGTGTTGGCCAAACTTATGACGAGTGTGTATTGGCACAAAGACAATTGGTTTAGGTTTTCATATAAGCTTAACAAAACTCGACCTTGTAAATTAACTAAATTCTTAGTAGGTTCTCCAAGGTGCACGGATACGTTTTCCGCATCGCGAAATCTGACATAATTTAACCATTCCAAAACCACTGCAATCTCCACTAATTCTGCTTTGTTCGAAATAAAAATGATATCAGGTGAATGCCTGTTCTTTTGTCTCTTAGGGTGTTCAATTATTTAATTAACATGATGAATTAAATTAGAGTCAATGAACACTTGTTTGGGTGCACCAGCAGCAGCTCTGTGATTGTTTGCATCCAGTCTTAGCCACTGCCTTCCCTAAAATTGATACCTTGCTGAGTATAGTCACCTGAGCTAAAAATAACCACCAGTGAAAGATGGAGAAGCAACCGGAATTCATGAGCATATCATGCATGGCTGTCTTTGAGTGGGAAATTTGATTGAATGTTTTCACTCCTTCTGTTCAATCAGATGCTCATTCTCTTTGAAAATTAATCAGGATTGTCCTGAAAATTATATCCTCAGAAAGCTCGTTTTCCTCTACCTAATCGGAACAATATTTGGTTGAGATTTATATCATACTCAGCAAGGTTGGTCTGAGAAATTACCATGTTTTCATGTTTCCAGCACCAGAGTGATGAAATTGGGGTTGATTAAAGCTTCTGTTTCATCAGAAAAAGCTTGATGTGGCACCCATCAACGATGACTTTAGAGTATGGAAAGTGCCGAACATTGAAAACATTTTCGAAGCCTATTGTTGCCCAGGGGAATCTGTTTAATCATTTTAATCAAGTTAATATATTTGCGACCTAGACTTGTAGTCAGCTAGCAATGCCTATAAAAGTGAACTTCAGTTTTTGCCTCATATTAATTAAAAACATGTATGATCATATGCAGCTGTTAGATCGTGGGGTTGTGAGTTTGAATCCTGGTCGAGTCAAACCAATGACTTTAAAATTGATACTTGTTGCTTCCTAGTCTGGCGCTTGGCATTATTAGGATAGGACAAGGACTGGTTGGCTCAGTGTCAGGACAATGTGACTGAGTGGGATATCAGGTCATGGTGCTGGTGGCCTGGTATTCCAGTGGGGCATGATAAAGTTGCCATTAGTGCGCACTGTCACAAGTCGGTACCTGTCCTGATATGACCTTAGATGGTGCTAGCATGTAAAACAACAACAAACAAAACAAACACATACACACACACGTTTTATATGTGATGTCCTCTACACAAATAGCCTGAACTGAGGGTAGTGATTATGTGTGGTCTCTGTGGCCTAGTGGTTAGAGTGTAGGACTTGTGATTAGAAGTTGTTTGGTTGTGTGGGTTCAAACCCCCTCCACTGCAGGACTTTTTTTATATTCAACAACAAAAAAACCTTTTCATCTATATCTGTTTCTCATTGAATTATGCAATGTAATTGTACTAACATATATTTCACATTACACAAATATATTTCCTCACGGTTAGGGTTCTGGATTTCTATTAATTTTGAATAAAACTAACGTTTCGCACTGCGTGTTCCAGCAAACTCAATGCCAATTACCCTCATCTAGGTCACTCTCCTGTACACCACCAAGTGGAAAGGTTCAGTACTAAGCATGCACCACCCCTGTGGCACACATCTGAACTATTTCCGAGTTCGTTTGTTTTCCACGCGGTGGATAGCTGGCCGCTTTAACACAAAGAAAACGACCCCCCCCAAAAAGCACAGATCGACTATTCACTGCTAATACCAAATTCAGTTATTTTTTAGCGTGATATTCACTGTTAATATGTAATTCTGTTATTTCTGAGTGTGATATTCACTGCTAATATCTAATTTTGTTATTTGTGAGTGATATTCACTGCTAATATCTATTTTGTTATTTATGAATGAGGGAATTCCCGCATCTAAAAACAGCAGCAATACACATAGTTTTTGCGATCATGCATGACTTGACCCACGTCGCTAAACCTGGGATAGCTAACCAGGGCCCATATTCACGATGCGGTGTTAGCCTACACTCGGTGTGTTTGCACTCCTTGCGTACTGAGTTTTCGCCGCTAACCCAGAAATCCCGGCCAAAACCAGTTTTGGCTCGCTAACACCGCATCATGAATACGGCCCCTGGGGTTAGCTTCTTTCATCGGGTTAGGCTAACACTGCTTCTTGCATATATAGGCCCTACGGCCCTAGTGCACCATGGCGTGGACCGGTGTCGTGGTTTGAAAGCCCAGTCAGATTGGGTGCCTGGCCATGGCTTCTGCGCATGCGCGGATTTTAAGCGTGTCGTCTGCGCATGCGTCAAATTCTCCCCAGTTTCAAACACCCGCATTGTGGGATGCATCAGAGCAAACCCCCCCCCCCCCCAAAAGCACATGGCACATGCTAATAAATAGACTGGGTGCAGCTATCAAATGTGTTAGTTTCAGCTCGTTTGAAACATAGAATACCAACTAAAAAAATATATATAATAAATTAAGATATTAATCTTTTATCCAGCATTGCATTTACATCAATATAATCAGCACATTTTATGCCATGTGCATTTAGATTTAGAAAGATCTAGGCACTCAGACTAGTGTTAGAGCCATAGCTAGAGTACTCAATGCATTGTCAATGGCAGTGAGCAATCTCCATACAGAAAAAGTAAAATATTGATAAAACTACACCACCTAGAGACAAACCGCTTGGAACACATATAGAAAACATGTTTAACAAAAAGATTATATTAAATTGATAAGGTTAGGGTTTTGGATTTCTATTATTTTTGAATAAAACTAACGTTTTTCACTGCGCGCATTGGCAAACTCAATGGCCGTATGCCTTTGCTTTGCTCCCAACGCCGTTTTCAGCGCATGCGCAGTCGGAACCGTGATGTAGTCTATTAATCTGGGTCTCCCAGTGAGGCCGCAATGATATGACCTTAGATGTTGCTAGGATGTAAAACAACAAACAACAAATAAGTGTCCACTGGCAGGGCGCTCAAACTCCGACATGCTGCAGTTTGCAGGGCCTCCGAAAATCCGCGCATAAGCAGAAGCCACGGCTGGGCATCCAATTTGACCGGGCTTTCAAACCACGACACCGGCAATGTCAAAGAAACGCATATTCTGAAGCAACAGCCCACTAAGAACACTCAGATGTGGATAGAGCTATTGTAGCGATAGTATTCATAGTTAGCAAATGGAATATTTCCCCAACTGTATTTTTTAGAATATTTGTAATCAGACCACTAACTTGAATACTGATATGGCTGGACAAATAAATATGTGGTTACGCGTGTTTGTCGCATGCGCACTAAAATGATGCATGCTGATTGGTTGGTTGCAGCTCTGCGAATTACGTATTGGTGGCTATAAAATAATTCGCAGAGCAGCTCAGTGAATGGCAGGCTAGATGAATTTGAGGTCACATGACCGACGTTTGGCATCCATAATATACTGCCATCACTTTTTTTAATGTTAAGCTATATATTAATGTTAGTTCCTTAAAGTTGCAGTCCGATGATTTTGAATTTGTTATTTTCTGAGATAAATATGAGGTTGATTGTTATAATCTAACCTTACTTTAGTTTGAAGTAACTTTTATTTTAAATAGCTACTTTTCTTTAGATATTTGAACTGTAAACATGCTAGATTACTGTGATACCATAGGCTTTTGCAGTAACAGGTTCAATGAAATTGCCTTCTATGTGGTGACAAATGCTTAATAAGTGCACCAGTATCTCTGAGTTAGACACCTAGAATCAAATCTACAAAATTGTTTTGGTTTTGACAATTTTATGTTTTCATTGAACTGTGCAGCTTTAATAGAAGGTGAAAGAGTCTGGGCCAGAAAGTGACGGCTTTGAGTTCAATGACTTTACGGATTCAATAGAAATAAAAAGATCAGATGTGGTTGAGTTTAATGACTTCACGGATTCAATAATAATATTTTTAAAAGATCCGATGTGTAAAATACTGCCTAGCTTTTGTGGTATTTTTATTTGACTTACCCGGTGGTGTGTTTTAGTTCAGTAAGGCCGACTGCCTTAAAAATAAAAGCGTATCCCATGACATGTTGACATTCATCCATGCAATTTATATGTAAAATTACGTGATATTAGCTGCATGCCTCTGAACATTCAGTACATGTGGTTGGAAATTATGTTTACTGCTGTCTATTAATCACGCTTGTACACGTTCAATTCCAATAGCCAAGGTTATTAGAGCTAATGATTTACAGGTCAGTCACAATAGAAACTATCCTCTTAGAGTTAGTAAATAGACACCGTATGGTCAGAAACCACATGGTGCCATTCAGTAAGTGTCCTGATACTACTGATACTGATAGGTGTGCACATGGGAGGGCTCGAATGTCAACGCTCAAGACAGCACCACGTGACCTGAAGTAGGACACCTCCAAATAAAGGTTGGGGCGGGCCGGGGTTTAATGGGCAATCGACCGGTTCATTCTGCCACCGAGACTCAGGACTGGACAGGTTAGTCAAAGTGCACTTTGACGAGACCGGACTTACAATGCGCCAATAGTTAGATAATGCTACAAATCAGGAAAACCTTTCAATGTACACAGCAGGTTTGCTCAATTGCCGTGGTGCATATTAAAAACATCCCCGGGCCCGGTGTACTTGGTGAACAGTTCAGGCATATGACCGTCTGCCACGATAAAGAGGCGGCTGGACTCTAATGTAGCAGCCACACTACGACGACAAGGGGCGACGACAGCCCAGCGACTTGGATTTTGTGAAAACCCGACGACATATGCAAATTCAGGCCAAGTTGGACGACAATTGGACGACAGCCCGAAGACATCGGGACGACAGTGTCTGTGTGTGTGTGTCTGTGTGTGTGTGACTCTGTGTCTATGTGTGTGTCTCTGTGTGTGTGTGACTCTGTCTCTTTCTATGTGTGTGTGTGTGTGTCTGTGTGTGTGACTCTGTGTCTCTGTGTGTCTCTGTGTGTGTGACTGTGTCTCTATGTGTGTCTCTGTGTGTGTCTGTGTGTGTGTGACTCTGTGTCTGTGTGTGTCTCTATATGTGTGTGTGTGTCTGTGTGTGTGTCTGTGTGTGTGACTGTGACTCTGTGTCTCTCTATGTGTGTCTGTGTCTGTGTGTGTGACTCTGTGTGTCTGTGTGTGTGTCTGTGTTTCTGTGTGTGTCTGTGTGTGTATCTCTGTCTGTGTGTGTGCCTGTTTCTGTCTCTGTGTGTCTGCAACAGAGACAAGACACAGAGACACACACATAGACACAGATACACACATACAGACACAGAGACACACACATAGACACACACACATACACAGAGACACATACAGAGACACACACAGACACAGATACACACAGACAGACACACAACACAGAGACACACACACACAGACACAACACAGACACACACACAGAGATGCATACAGAGACACACACAGAGACACAACACACAGACAGAGACAGACACACACAGAGACACAGACACAGATACACAACACAGAGACACACACAGATACACACACAGAGATACACACACAAACACAGAGACACACACATAGAGACACACACAGACACAGAGACACACATACAGCTGCTATGGAGAGAGAAGCGACGACAGCTTAACGACAAAGACAACACCGTAACGACACTGTACCGACAGCCGAATGACATCGGCTGTCGTCGAACTTTTTCAACATGTCCAAAAAGCCGACGACAACCCGGCGACAGTCGAGAAACTGGAGGTGTCGCGGCGACACCGTAGCGACACCCGACGACAGACCGGAAGTCGCTGTCGTTGGGCTGTCGTCGCCCCTTGTCGTCGTAGTGTGACTGCTACATAAGATGAGGGCCCTGTGGGGTGGTCTCTCCCGCCGTGTGTGGCGTGGGGCACCACCTTGAGACTGCAGCGTCTCTATTCCCGCAATAAAGGAGTGGGGTGACTGGAAATGGGACGCGGCATGCGAGTATCTAAAAACGCTGATAATTGAAAGACAGACACTTGACATCAACTACTGCTCTGGTCAACGGCAAATTGATATTTTGTGGATATTAAAAAATACTTGATTAAATGAAACAGTTTCTTTTACTTGGACCAAATATAATGGCAATGCTTCCACGAATACCAGTTGGTAATGTGAAGTCCAATTTTAAATAATTCACTGGTAGCTATATGTGTTACTAAATAGTGGTATCATTCTGGTCTGGGCATTCAGCCATATATGCGATGTACATATTTGTAGTAATAAATAACAGCTGCATTTTGAACAATTCTTTTATCGAATTCTACAGTACACAACTCCTCGTTTTGCTCAATTTAAGTTTCTATAAAGTAACTCTTAGCTCTTCTTCTGAGAGAGTTTGTGGTCTTTCAGACATCTGGGTGTACAGAACTTGTAGTCGAAGTACTCAAAGGGAACTTTTCCCGTCATGTCTGTGCCACACTGCCAGCATCGACTGAAAGAAAACAAAGATCGTGTCAAGGGAAAAGTTATCATCTTAGATGTGTGGTTTAAGACTTGGAAGTTGATTATGGCTGTAGCGACGGGGGTCCGTCTGTGTGGAAGCTGCCCACCTGAGTGCGGGTGTCGGCTTCCGGTCCGTCTGCAGCTGCGCCACGAGTCGACGCTCCGCCGCCAACGCCCTCTGCAGGTAAAGACAAGACACCTGAAACCCACGGTTTGAACCACGACGCTCATTAGCATTTAAATTATATGTCCGAGGGGATGCCGACCAAATTCATCCTACCATGTTCAATGGCTAAATTTGACTAATCCTTCCATTGACAAAATCTAATCGGGTATAGAACGTGTTCAACTTAGAATTAAGGTGCAGAAAACGGTCTTGGACCACACCTGGACCTGACAAAAGCCTCCACCACTGCACTCCCAACCAACAATGTCCCGGGGTGAAACTCACAATTTCAAACCAGTGTTTTGGAATTCTGTTTTTAAATTAAGTTTTATATACAATAAAACACACTTGTTTATTCAGAATATTCTTAAATGTCACACTAATGTTTTCTATTTATAAACTTGGGACAGTTTAGTGAGTGCAACATATTCTCAAATACACCTTTGCTCTCATTCAAAGAGCCCAAATATATAGGTTTGAGAATGTTACCAACTCACCATTTCAACAGTTATTTTTGCTGTAAGTTACATCTCATCTATTTTGAAGTTTATTATACATAAGCCGATATGCGAAGGATTCATAAACCTCACAGTTCTGAAACTTGTTTACAAACTTTGGCTATTTATTAGGATCCATAAGCTGCATCATGTTTACACTTACACAACACAACGGTGCAAAGCAAGATGTTCTGACATTTTCTCAAGCACTGTTCCGCAAGCAGAATAATTGTTTATGAAGGACTTGTTTAAATAGTTTGTTTCACACAACAAAATATAATCTGCTTATGCATATAAGGGATAAAAAAACAAAACATTTGTGATTTTGTTGATATCCGAGATTTAATAAATAATTGGACAATTTCATACTTTATAAATAAATATTTGGACAATTTTATGAATTGTCCTTATCTAATAGCTAAATATCACAAACGCCAGCAACATTGTAAAACATCTAGCAGATGGCAGTTGGTGGGTTAACGGGCCACCACAGGTTGACAGACCGGTGCCCGTGGGTGGCCGCAGTAGTCTGTGAAGTGTTGGTTCCGTCAAAATGCGGACATTCCTCACATAGGCTTAGCACTGTCATGGAATTATAGGAGAATACAATATTCTTTTAGCACAATCCTAGGCCCATTTACCTTCTTACTCACATTCAGCATAAACTGTTTGGAGAATGTAGTGCTGTAAAGTTGATGCTACCTTTTCCCCCCGTTTTTGTTGTTGTGGGGGTTGTGTCTATTTCGATCACTGTACTATAGGGCCTACATATGCTAATATGAAAAGAATTTAGAAAGTTCTAATAAAATGAGAAGTTAAACTGGTGATGAGCAACGATACTGCATAGCACTGTCATGGTTCTTGCAGCTCTCACTCTCCAGCTACACGTGACACTAGGACTATTGGAAAGTTGCAGTATTATTGAAATGCTTACGAATTTATGAATACGAAGGTAAGAATCGGGAGAGAACAAGTTTGTGATTGCCCTGGTGTCGGGAGAGAACAAGCTTGTGAGTGCCCAGGTTTCAGGAGAGAACAAGCTTGTGAGTCACAGCTGTCGGGAGAGGACAAGCTTGTGAGTGCCCAGCTGTCGGGAGAGGACAAGCTTGTGAGTGCCCAGCTGTCGGGAGAGGACAAGCTTGTGAGTGCCCTGGTGTCGGGAGAGAACAAACTTGTGAGTGCCCAGGTGTCGGGGGAGAACAAGCTTGTGAGTGCCCAGGTTTCAGGAGAGAACAAGCTTGTGAGTCACAGCTGTCGGGAGAGGACAAGCTTGTGAGTGCCCAGCTGTCGGGAGAGGACAAGCTTGTGAGTGCCCAGCTGTCGGGAGAGGACAAGCTTGTGAGTGCCCTGGTGTCGGGAGAGAACAAACTTGTGAGTGCCCAGGTGTCGGGGGAGAACAAGCTTGTGAGTGCCCAGGTGTCGGGAGAGAACGATCTTGTGAGTGTCCAGCTGTCGAGAGAGGACAAGCTTGTGAGTGCCCAGGTGTCAGGAGAGAACAAGCTTGTGAGTGCCCAGGTGTCGGGAGAGAATAAGCTTGTGAGTGTCCAGCTGTCGGGAGAGAACAAACTTGTGAGTGCCCAGGTGTCGGGGGAGAACAAGCTTGTGAGTGCCCAGGTGTCGGGAGAGAACGATCTTGGGAGTGTCCAGCTGTCGAGAGAGGACAAGCTTGTGAGTGCCCAGGTGTCAGGAGAGAACAAGCTTGTGAGTGCCCAGGTGTCGGGAGAGAATAAGCTTGTGAGTGTCCAGCTGTCGTGAGAGGACAAGCTTGTGAGTGCCCAGGTGTCAGGAGAGAACAAGCTTGTGAGTGTCCAGGTGTCAGGAGAGAACAAGCTTGTGAGTGCGCAGGTGTCGGGAGAGAACAAGCTTGTGAGTGTCCAGCTGTCGAGAGGACAAGCTTGTGAGTGTCCAGGTGTCAGGAGAGAACAAGCCTGTGAGTGCCCAGGTGTCAGGAGAGAACAAGCTTGTGAGTGCCCAGGTGTCAGGAGAGAACAAGCTTGTGAGTGTCCAGGTGTCAGGAGAGAACAAGCTTGTGAGTGTCCAGGTGTCAGGAGAAAACAAGCTTGTGAGTGCCCAGGTGTCAGTAGAGAACAAGCTTGTGAGTGCCCAGGTGTCAGGAGAGAACAAACTTGTGAGTGTCCAGGTGTCAGGAGAGAACAAGCTTGTGAGTGCCCAGGTGTCGGGGAGAACAAGCTTGTGAGTGCCCAGGTGTCAGGAGAGAACAAGCTTGTGAGTGTCCAGGTGTCAGGAGAGAACAAGCTTGTGAGTGCTCAGGTGTCAGGAGAGAACAAGCTTGTGAGTGCCCAGGTGTCAGGAGAGAACAAACTTGTGAGTGTCCAGGTGTCAGGAGAGAACAAGCTTCTGAGTGCCCAGGTGTCAGGAGAGAACAAGCTTGTGAGTGTCCAGGTGTCAGGAGAGAACAAGTTTGTGAGTGCCCAGGTGTCAGGAGAGAACAAACTTGTGAGTGTCCAGGTGTCAGGAGAGAACAGGCTTGTGAGTGCCCAGGTGTCAGGAGAGAACAAGCTTGTGAGTGCCCAGGTGTCAGGAGAGAACAAACTTGTGAGTGTCCAGGTGTCAGGAGAGAACAAGCTTGTGAGTGCCCAGGTGTCAGGAGAGAACAAGATTGTGAGTGTCCAGGTGTCAGGAGAGAACAAGCTGTGAGTGCCCAGGTGTCAGGAGAGAACAAACTTGTGAGTGCCCAGCTGTCGGGAGAGAACAAGCTTGTGAGTGCCCAGCTGTCGGGAGAGAACAAGCTTGTGAGTCCCCAAGTGTTGGAGAACAAGCTTGTGAGTGGCCAGGTTTCAGGAAAGAACAAGCTTGTGAGTACCCAGGTGTCTGGAGAGAAGTGTCGGAGAGAACAAGCTTGTGAGTGCCCAGGTTTCAGGAGAGAACAAGCTTGTGAGTGCCCAGGTTTGAGGAGAGAACAAGCTTGTGAGTGCCCAAATGTCGGGAGAGAACAAGCTTGTGAGTGCCCAGGTGTCGGGAGAGAACAAGCTTGTGAGTGCCCAGGTGTCAGGAGAGAACAAGCTTGTGAGTGCCCAGGTGTCGGTAGGTGTCCAGGTGTAGCCTCAATTTTCGTAGTTGAAGGGCAACAATAAGCCTACTCACCAGGATCATAACTATTATATTCTTACACTTCATCTTTCAAATACTGGAAGTTAAAGTTGCATATTCCGATGGTTTTTGTCTTTTTTTATATTGAACAATTTAAAACTGAACGCAACGGAACGCCATACAATCGGCGGCAAGTGTGGGTATATATGTCACCAATTTAGGATCCTCACCGGTCGCCAATGTGGCGCCCACCTTTTGACGGCACTGATGACCACTCACATATACATATTTGCACACCTGACCTGTCACCATTTCCAGCTGTGTCAAAATTAGCATCACACATGACTGCATTTCAAAGCTAACCGGCGAAGGACAGTGTCAGCACTTGAACAATTTAAAACTTTTAGAGGTCGTATTACTGCTCGCTATTCCTATACTATATTTGACTGAGCTGATACTTTCAACTGGAACATATGTGTGTGATTAGTTCTGCTGTAGCTCTAAGCGGATTTCCAGACAGAGTGCACATTATTAAGCAAGTGTCAGTGCGCCTGACTGCCTATACGTACAGTTGTATCATAGACTGTAGTAAGCCGGAAGGGAGATATGTAAATGATTTTACAGAATCGGTATGTAATAAGTTTAATTATCTGGGGGTTGAAAGTGTTGTTGATATACTAGAGCAGGATGATTTCTTAAGCTCGATCGACATAAAGGATGCATACAGAGCTGTCTTGATCCACCCGGGTGACCGCCTCAAGCAGGGGATTAAGTGGAAGTTTGAGGGGAGGCGGGCGAAACTTAATTAGTCGACAATAGACTATGCATGGGGCCGTTCATATTTTCAAAGCTCTAGAGACTTTGTAGTATAATGTGGCCTTCAAGTTGGGTGGCTTGTTGGCGCACTGCGCAAAGGTTATTAGAGGGGGGAGGGGGAACCTTTAGTCGTCACATTTATGCCCTAACGGCTATGGTTAGGAGGCACTATTATAAAGTAAGACTAAATCGGGCATTTAGAGAAGACATTTTATGGTTTGTTTGTTTTTGGTTTACGTCCTAGCAACATCTAAGGTCATATCAGGACGGTACCAACTTGTGACAGTGCGCACTCATGGCGACTTTATAGTACTGCCCCACTGGCCACCAGTACCATGACCTGATATCCCACTGTCACATTATCCTGACACTGAGCCAACCAGTCCGACAACAAAAGCAAATCTAAGACCAGAACCACAAAATGAAAAAAATGCACAAACTAGATCACAAAGCTCTTTACGACAAAAAAGTGTGGGAAAGCTCAAAAGTCCTGGCGACAGAATCAAATATAAAAATAACTTGGCGGAATGGAAGAAGAGGACACTAATGGGTTGTACGGGCATTTCGGGAAGGGAAAACCAAATTACAAACGAGTCAGGAAACAGAAACAGAGTTCAATTAATAAGAATACCAGAGCCTGAACTAGTTAGGCAAACACAGGATGCGCCAGCGTCTCAACAAACGTAGGTAATGGCACAGGCAATCTATCCAGGTCAGGTCGTGTAATCAGGCCAGCAGCCAGGCTAGACGTTTGATGTGATAATACGCCAGTCAAACTGACCCACTGTGATAAACATACCATTGTAAAATATTCCGATATTCATCAAGGGAGGAATGCAAATGTTCTATTACTGATCGGTGTAGGTGACCAGGTGGATATATGAGCCTGTCTCAAAAGGTGATAACTCTTCTTTTTGCCCATTGTAACAATTGACACAAAACAGCACAGAAACGGTTACACTGAAAACACAAGGACATTTGCTTCAAATCAATATGTATTCTATTGGGATTATGAAACATCATGTAAAAAACAAATCAGTTTATCCTGAGCAAATGCATAAGCAGATAGTATGTTGATTGTTACAATGGACAAAGTTTGGTCCCATATTATTTAGCACCTTTTGAGACAGTCTCATATTTTACCTCGGTACTTCGCCTCTGGCTACTCCTAGTCCAGGGAGAAGGAAGCACATCTGGGTCCTGCAATTAGCATAATCTACTCAGAACGGGAGGACGTTTATTGAGTAGCTTTGGCAGTTTTTCTACATTAACTACTAAACCAGTCAGGTTAGTACCATTTTAACTGGTGACGTTATGGTAGTTCATGTTAGCATTCACATACATCAAGTTTTTATAATTTTTCATTGAGTATTTACTGTTTTACAGTTAATTACGATGTGTCGTAACATCATTAGAATAATACAGCCATTGTTCTTTTGATATGCCGCCCGTTGCTGGACTGAGAGATGTTTGGCAGGAGCCATTTCATCGTTACGATTTATTTCCAATGGTTATTAAGCGTACCTCCGAGTCTGGTAGTATTTTCTTCAACTTGTTGGCAATGAGAGCCACAGGTGGAAGAAGTTTATGGGACAGAGAGTGTGTGAGGGACCGCTACACTGGTCCCTAGCCCTCGTCTGGTGTCGGTTGGTTGTCCATACCGTTTACCTCCGACACTCAAATTCCCACACGCAAGTGTTAAAAACGGTTTAATACGGATTTAACACCACGGTCCATACTTGATATAATAATGCTCTAGTTACCTGTGTGATGTTTACCTGCAATAATGCCTAACCTTTGGTTTTGGTACTTTTGCAGACTCCCCACTATGGCTACGAAGCGGAGTAAAGCTGACGCTCCCCGAGAGCTCAGTGAAGACGAAGACCCGGGTACAAAGGTCGCCAGAACAAAGGGATTCTGAGGAGGCAGGAGGCTCTGAGCCCTGCCCGACTGACCTAGATGCGCGGCTGACGCGTCTGGTACAACTCAAGTTGGAGGAGATGCTCCCTGCGAGACCACGCGCTACTAAGGCTGCACCAGTTTCGGAAGAGTCCGAGTGGGAGGACTTTTCCGAGGATCAGGACTCCTCAGATGATGAGTCCCCTCAGGAAGTGGTTATGGTTGCACGCAAACACAAACACAAACACAAGAAGAAAGTGCTGTCCCCTGATGGGGATGAGTTCACCAGGGCTTGCTAAAAAAAGCCGCTGGTGAAGAAAAGTAAGAAAAACAAGTTGAAGAAGAGTAAGAAGAGCAAGTCTTCTTCCGACTCGTCGACTTCGTCGACGGACTCCGACTCGGACACCCAGCGGGCGAGTAAATACCCCAAGCTCAGTGGCAAGGTGGTTAAGTGCAAGACACTTAAGAGAAAGAAGATCCAGACCACCATGATGAGGGAGACCATTCAGGGCCACTTCAATACTTTCAAGCCGGTGGAAGTAATTACGAAGCTGACAGAAAAGTTCACGGGGATTAGGGGAATCCCGGAATCGGCCATCAAGGAGATGGACAGTGACGTTAAGTTGAGTGAGGACCGCAAGATGTTTCTTGTTGTTTTATGTCCTAGCAACATCTACGGTCATATCAGGACGGGAGACCGCAAGAAATTTAAGGGGTCCTACACAGTGTACACAAGGCGGTGTTGTCAGTGCTGGCAGCCATCACACCTATTGCAAATAGGATGATGACCGAGAACAAGCTCTCGTCCCTGTGTGAGGAAATGGACGGAGGGATTGTGCTGCTCACAGCGGCCAGCAATTTCCTCTCCTACAGACGTTTTGAAAATGTTTTCAAAGCGGTCTATACGGACGCTGGAAAAGAGGTAGCAAGGTCCAAGAAGGTTTTAGACAAGGATGAGAAGGAATATACGTTTTTCTTGCCCCCAAGCCAGTAAAAGTCAACTTGGACAACTCCAGTACTTGTTCAAACAAGTCGAGACTGGGACCAAGTGCGGGAAACAAATGGAAACGGACAAAAACAAATCTGGAGACGCAAATTCTGCCTGCTTCAAGAAGACGAGGCAGGATTTTCGAAATCGTCGAACCGGGCACCAAGGAGGCCGGTTTGGGATGAACTGCGGCTATCAGGCCCGGGGAAGTGGCCAGAGGCAGTCGTTCTGCTGGAACTTCCCCCACCCAGGGAACAAGTAGAGGTGGCAACGCAGACTCCAGTACCCAAATTTAAAGCGGGTAATGTAAATAATTGCCTACCGGAATGGAACAACATTACGGATAATCTAGCTATCTTAGCTTAGTGGAGGGAGTGAGAATTCCACTCTTGCAAGAGCCTAGGCAAGATAGCATAGCCTTTCCATACTTCAGAACGGGAGGCAGTGAACGCTCAGATTCACCAATTTTGTGAGAAATGCATTATAGAACCACCACCTCTTCATGAGCCTGGGGAATTTATTTCGAAAATTTTCATGAGACCCAAGCCAAATGGAGATGTCAGACTATTTTTTGATTTAACAAGGTTAAATAAATTAGTTGAGTATAAACATTTCAAAATGTTTTCACTAGAAACACTAGAGACTTAGTAACTCAAGACTCTTGGCTAGCCAGTGTGGATCTCAGGGATGCATACTATACATCTGATCGTAAATATCTCAGGTTTTGTTGGAATAATAACCTTTATGAGTTTACCTGTGTGCCTAATGGGCTAGCTTGTGCCCCACACATTTTCACGAGGTTGCTTAAACCGGTTTTTCCCCACATGGCTAAGAAAGGACATGTTATGTTTCCATATACTGATATTTATTGTGACACAAACACAACACCATTGTCAGACGGCAGTAGACGAGCTATGTCAGACATTTAACAAATTAGGCTTCTATATACATGAAGCGAAATCAGTATTAACACCAACAAAGAAGTAAAAGTTTCTAGAGCTTAGGGCTATTTATCTAGGATTACGTAGCCTAGTTTGTCTACCTAAAAATCATGTAAGGGTATTCATTAACAGGTAACACTACAGCTATGGCTTATATACGTAATATGGGAGGGACTCGTTCCAAACCATGTAACCAGTTAGCCAAACTAATTTGGGACTGGGCAGAGGAACACAACATATGGCTAATGGTAGCACATATCCGAGGCAGTCAAATTACTTTGGCTGACAAGAAAAGTCGATGTTTTCACGACCATCTAGAGAGGTCATTAAATCTGAGTATTTTTAACCAAATTTGTGATAAATGGGGAAAACCAGAAATCATGACTTATTTGCATCACTCAACAACAGAAAGTTACCCAAATATGCATCTGGGCATCCAGAGCCAGCAACCTGGAGAGTAGATGCATTTTCTCTGCTTTGGAATAATAAATTTTATTTCATATTCCCACCATTCAGCATTATCAGCAGAGTGGCCAGGAAGATTTCCATGAGAAAGGAACAACCTACAACATCAAGGACCACTGACAGTTCATGGAGACGTGTCAACGACACCCCTTTTGGCATTCCCTTTTTAAGAAAAAACTTTGAACAATATGGTTTAGACAAGATTACACAAGAAACACTTATTTCATATACCTGGAGGAAAGGAACGGTGAAATTATATACAAGTTATTTAAAGAAATGGGGACTTCATTGTCTGATTAAAGGAGTCAAGCCATTAAAACCTACAATAGCCCAAGTTGTACAAATTCTAAGAATATTAGAAAATGAGGGATTAGGATTTGGTGCGATTAATGCATCAAGATGTGCACTTTCAATTATTCTACCAAGGGTAGATGGACAAACGATTGGAAAGCATCAGTTAGTACACTGGTTTATTAGATCAGTGTATAGCAATACCTCAGGGAGCTTGATGCCCCTGCCCTGCAGAGTTGTAAACCACTGCCATTGGTTTGACTCGACCAGTGTTCGAACCCACGACCCCACAATCTACCAGCACGGGAGATGGACGCTCTAACTCATTCGGCCATCCCGTCTGGTCCTGGCCACTAGAGGTACTGACCTCCTGGGTAAGGGCCCGCCCACCCTACCCTACCACGACTATTACGTTGGCTTGTGCCGAAACGAAAACAAGAGTTTCCATACAATATTGAGATAATATTTTATCCTATAAATTATGTAAAAGATTGCTGGACCCGGATGTGATTCCTTCTCCCTGACCCACGACTATCCGAGGCTAGAACATCGGGAAAACACCAGTTATCCATCATCTGTACCAGGTAAGACTCGTATAACTATACTATATATATATGGGTTGGTGGTGCCTGAGTGGGATGTAAATAGACATAGTGGTGCTGGCAAGTCTGGGTGTGATTGACTCAGGGCCTAGCCCTTCTGCTGGGGTAGGGGTCACCACACTCAAAAGTTCAAGGTTAGTGGTGGCCATGGGGCCACACAGACCATGGAGACCAGGAATGCTGGATCCCTATTGGTAGGGCCAGGAATGCTCGATTCCCATTGGGGGAAGGTGGTGTGATACTCTACAATGAACCCATGTAACTATATAAGCAATAAACCAGAGGGCTGTACTCTCTTCTATTATACTTTACTCTCTTCCTTTCTTTTTGTCTGTATTGTTTTCCTCATAGCCTACATACACAGCCACAGATCCGAGCATTAGATTCTACACCATGTTAGCATTAAGATTCATAACCACGACTGTTTGTTATTATTTATATGATTACTGCCATTATAATGCAGACTTTAAAGCCGCACACACAGGATTTCAGTGAAATATGGACACAAGAACTGTGATAAAAAAGTTAAGGACTGAGAGATTAAATATATATATTTTATTTGATAAAGAGGTATATTGGTATATTCTTTGAATATCAAAATCCTTGTTGAAGGGGGGGATGTAATATATGCGTAGTAGATATCCAGGCACTTGCAAAGAACAAAGGAATCTGAAAGTGATCACGTGATAGGAGCATGGGAACCGGCTGCTGTGGCGCCCTGGACGGTGAATAAAATCACCCGTTAACCAGAAGTCAAAGTGTTCAGACGTCTTATTTTCACACCTACTGTTGGCCGTGATGTGCTGCCCGGCTGCCCTCACGTTTCCACACGCCTGTTCCGACCCATGCCAACATGTCCCCCGTCTGCTCCGACAGCGCTCAAGGCAGTTGGCCCACATCTGGATTCCTTGACCACATGTTTGGCTTTCAATTGGTAGCCATCTTTTCCTGCTATGCCTTGTGTCGTCTCTGCCAACTCTCCGATTCGCTCAGGTCTGTACTGAACTTACCACAGGTGCTTGATGGTAGGTAGATATAATTTTGGTCAGCTCAGCTTACTTGTAATGCAACCACATCGCTTACTAGCCATGGGGTTAGCGTGCCGAGTGTAGCAGGACACCATCTCTGACAATCTTACTTCTGAATTCTGAAACGTCAGTGCTTAGTCTTAGATTCAGGTTAGTTAGCTTTACATACAGGAATGTTTGTGTACATAATACATGCAACATATGTGTAATGATGCTATTCTGTTTGTAATTCCCATAACGAAAATTTACCTAATTTGTCCTCTCCAATTCGCTGTTGCTCCTCCGCTGCCGAGTTGCTCACTGATGCTACATCTGGGTATGTGCAAGCTTGTCCTCTCACCGAATACCTAAGTTCCATTATTCAGGAGATGAAGTAAGAATTGGTTATACTCACGTAAGCTCTGCTAGAGCTAATTGATTATGGAAATAAATACATTTTCTGACGTACCTTTTCTCGATCACTTAGTTTCAGGTAGCGTTCCCGTTCTCGTTGTTCAGCTGCCTTTTCTGCTTCCTCGGATTTTTTATCCTAAAGAGCAAAACCTTGAATAAGTTACTCTTTGGAAAATGTACTTTTGTATGAAATTTAATCAGTTCTTTTTTTAATCAAATCTGTTCAAATTAGTCCTGATTACCGGAATTGATGATTGATGTACAAAAGGGCATGCTTGAGAAAGACACGTTAATCGTCAGATAGTGGGAGGAAGGACATATTTGTTTATCAATAATTATTTTGTTAAAATCAGCATGTAAGCGAGATTAATACATGTTCTATACTTGCACGGACATAGGCATTGCTGGAAAATCAAAGCCTTGGAATAAACCAGTAAAATAACAAACGTGTAGTTGCTGTTTTCGTGGACACTGTAGTGCTAGGTTTAATAAGGCTATACCATTACTTCTACCTTCAGACGTGCACTCCGTGCCTTCTTGGCCAACTTCCGTCTCTCAACCTCTTTTAACTTCTTTTCTGCTTCCCGTTCATGGGAAACTGGGGGATGGATCTGAGATAAGGAGATATTTATGCCAGATTGAACTTAATACCACTAACCAAAATTTAAAAGCACTAGAAATACTGTGTTTAGCTAACATCCATTCCAGGGCATGTACCACCCCTCCACTCGCACAGATGCAGTCTATGCTATGTATGTAACTATATCACAAATCAGGGCACATGTAATGTATGCACCAGCCCATATGCCCATAATACAATCTAAACAAAGTTAAAAACTCGCAAAATCTAACAAACGCCAAACCTAAAGGTAAAGAAAGATGGTAGATGAAATTGAATGCAGACTGGGAAGGGGCACGCACTTTGCCCACCTAAACTGCCAGAGTGCATCTAATAAAATAGACACAATAAAAATGCACCTAAAAAATGAAAATCTTGATGTTCTAACACTGTCAGAAACATGGTTCACTGACAGACATCAAGACAGGACCCTCAACATAGAAGGATATAGGCTTGTACGTAATGACAGACAGCAAATTAACATAACAAACCAAACAAAAAAAGGTGGAGGTGTTGCAATCTACTGCAAAACCTAAAAGAATCTAGACACTGAGGCCCTAAAAATAGCAAACAACTCAAATGAACACCTGGAGCTACTATGGTGCCTAATAAAAAACGAGAAGCAGGCTAACATAGCCATAGCAAGCCTCTACAGACCACCTTCCGGGGATATTGAAACATTCCTTGAAACTCTAGACAAAAGCATAAATACAGTGAGAAAACTAACAAATGCAGAAATCTTTGTCCTAGGGGACTTCTACATAAACTACAGTAGCAACGACAAAAATAAACTAATGCTAGAAACCACTATCAAAATCCTAGGGCTGCAGCAACTTATTACAGACAGCACAAGACTAGGCAACAATAGCTCAACAATTGAGCTAATAATAACCAACTCAAACCATGCCACAAAATGGGGCACTAGAAGCTGGGGTATAAGTGACCAATAGCTAATATTAGGTATTCCAAGTCATTTTTGCAACTCAATAAAAAGTAACATATTTTGATATAGTTCCATAGCTCTCACTAGGAGAAGTAAAAGGACACCAAGTTCATTAAAATCGGATGATTAGTTAAAAGGTTGTAGGCTTTTTAATATGGACAAAAATGATGCAAAAATCAGGTATTTTGGCATTTTGCATGAAACCCACATTTCAGACATAAATAATTCGAAATATAATGGCCACATGAACTTGTCTTTCAGGAATATGTGTCGTCTATATGCATGTATCAAGTGTATTTATTTCCAGAGTAATGATATAATTATTTTCCGAGATATTGGCCATTCAAAATGGCAAACAACACAAATTGCCACTTGTCCATATGAGAAATTAAGAGGTATGAGTTACATAAATGCTTGTATTTAAAGAAATACACGACCAATATCCTTGAAACTTCACCCAGCTATCCACAACATCATGTAGTAAAAGTTAGTTACCACAAATACACCAACATTATCATAGTTTCAGAATAATCATGATAATTGTTGAGGAAATTGACATAAATTTGAATTTTGCATACCAATTAAGGGGTAGGATCTACACTTTCGGCTGTACTTTGAAAAGTATTCATCCGATTTTCCCAAAATTGCAACCAGCTCTTTCTGATAACATGCTTTACAACTTAGTAGCTTCCAATATAACTTCCACCTGAAAACTACAGAGGTGATTTTCAACCCTGAGAATGATACTCAAAACATGGTCGCGCGAATCGCGATTCCCTGCAACAAACTAACTTTTTAAATGCTCAGTAGCACATACATTACATTAATATACACTAATTAGATTAGCGCAGAATGAAAGATTCCATTTTAAGCTTCAAATTGGTATATTTCTTAATTTAATATAACAACAATTGTGCATATTGGAGATGTTTGAAAACACCCTTTCTGTTGATGCACCGACCCGATTCCAGTGCCTTGGGTGACCTGTATTGGGACACGTACTGTCTAATGATGCATTTCCACCAGCCTGTCTCGCTCTATTGGGATACCTAATTCTACTGAATAATTGTGTATTATAATTAAATATAATAATATAAAGAAAGCAGCATATACCAAGGTTTAATTATTATTTATTATTACTGTTCGACTGTATTACATGTATTAGGAGCTGCGCACTCACGCAACTGGCGGGCGTGAATGAGGCGCGAGTCACACACCTGCACATTTGGCGCACACGCGAATGAGGTGCCACCTGTATAGCGCCGAAATCAACCTCACTCCTGTTACAATTTTCTTCTGTGCGGACATGCGGAAGCGATACATGTGCGGAGGCAAATACACGAGTCATGCCATATTGCGATTCGTGCGGCACCTCGCACAGGGCAGACAAATGCAAGAAGAGGAAAGGAAGGAAAGGCAAGAAGGTTGCAACGAGAGTGACGAGAGCTACAGCTAAGGCGAACAGTCAAACTATCAGGGATGAAAGTAGTCTCCGGGAAAAAAAGCGGAAATATAGATATTCTCCCATAGGCTTAGCATTGTCAGGGAATCGCGGAAAAATACCGGAAGTCAAGTTTCAACTAGCCTTGTTGTGATTACATTATCACCCAGACCATCACTTTCTTGTTTAGATTTGATGTTCTAGCTAGATCTAAGGTCACAAAAGAAAGGGATTCTAACCGCCCCACTGGTGTCATATATATCCCATTTAAAAAAAATGTGTTTAATATTAATCGGTGAATATAAACAATCCCGGAAATCCGCGAAACCGCGGAGATCTTTCATCCCTGAACTATGGAAAAGCCAAAAATTGAGTCACGTGATAGTTCGCCAGACATAGCAGATAGATTGTCGTCAGTGACCTTGGAAGAGCAAGAAACGTCGTTACTAAAAGAAATTGCAGAAATGGAATTAGAAGAACGAGTAGTGGAGCTACAGGAGCGGCGAACAGCAATGAGGCGGAGACGACAAGGACGACAGCGCGCAGAGGTGGACGTAGCAGAACGGGGGACGACGGCTAGCAGGGACGAATGGCCGACGACGGGAAGCGCCGGTGCAACGACGGTGCCGGCGGTGCCCGCCAAGGACAAACACTCTGGCTACGGGGTAGCAAACCCGAGACAAAGGTCGCGAACCAGGAGGCGGCGGCGAACACCTTCAGACTCGAGGAGCAGAAGCACCAGACGGTTGAGAAGTGGAGTTTGAGAAGATACGCGGTGCTTGGGAAAGAGGTATGGAAATTGAACTCATTACAGCTTCTGTCCGTTGGTGTCTCGACTTACAGGGGCTCACGGAGAAGGACTTGAAGGCGTTTCTAGAACACATTTGCTTTATGTCATCAAGGGCTAGTAAGAATGATTTTCAAGATTCGACTCATGTCGAATATGATAAAGACATGCACAAATTAGCGGAAATTGAGGGTTTCGCTGCGTTCGGAAGCAAAAACACTGGTCTCTGTATGTTTCATTATGGCATGCATAACATGCGAGCGAGGAAGCAAACAAGTAATGCGCGTAAGAGTAATTCGTATACAAAAGATGGCAAGGTAGGCTGTTACAGATGGAATAAGGAAAGTGGGTGCAGTAGAACCGAATAAGTTTGTAATTTTGGCCACTGGTGTCTGAAATGTGGAAGTAAGGGGCATAAGAAATACAATTGTTCTAAAGACTGACCAGTTAATAATGGCACCGGAAATATTGCGCGTGAAAGCAAAATAATTGAATTAGTTCCGAACGGTTGCAATAAACTAAAAAGTACCGGTCATCTTTTTGGAAAGAATTTTGTGTCCAATGAAAACGTGGCAGACACTTAGAGCAGCATAAAACTGTTAATGAATTCCAGATAAGCCAAATGCCTAATGGTCATCGGCCGAAGGCTGGTGTTAGGAATGTTACATGTGTGTTGACCAATAGCAGTTAGCAGTTGACGGTAAAAGGGCAGTCAGCAATTTGGCTGTTGAGTCAACATGTAATGGTCAAAGGTCAGATAATAAGTGCCAAGTTACTGAAACCAGGTCGAATGGTTTGCGCGGGGTAGGAAATGTTACATGTGCTGAAAATACACAATTAGAGTTTCAAAGTGGCAAATTAGATAGCCGACAAGTAAATGGTGATATCTATGGAGTGAATGAGACTAAAGTAGAAAGCCAAGTTAACAGAATATGGAATAACTGGATTAACAATGATAATGGCAATAAGGACGATATTTTCTATGTAGAAACCGTAAGGCAAGATTATTGCTGTTGGAAATTTCACATTAGAGAAACTCGACAAGCACAACCGGTTGTAATTGAAGTAGCGGATGACTGCGTAAAGGGAGTTTGTAATTGCATTCATTACATAGCCGGTAATCGAGTGCAACTAAGGCCATGTCGTTTTTTAAGTGAGCTTTTTCTCCGAGGAGACTGTGACCCAGACTGGGTTTATATTCTATGGGGAGTTGTGTTTGGTTTCCATGTAACAAATAAGGACTGTCCGTTTGAGTATAATGCACTGTTCAAGAAGATCCGTAACACTTTGTACAGGGACATCATTACTAAAAAGTTTTTAGAACTAAATCAAGGTATGATTTCCCTAAGTACCCACATCCCTAGTTGCGTACATAATATTTTTTGTATACCTAAGGAGGAAGGTGGGAGGGGGATAGTGGACTGCAGTAGGCCAAAAGGTAAATCTGTAAACGCATTCACGGATCCGGTAGCTCTAAAGTTTAATTATAATAGTGTCGACGATGTAGTAGACCAACTAGAGCAGGGAGATTACTTGTCGACAGTAGATTTGAAAGATGCGTATCGAGCAATCACTATACACCCAACAGACAGACCTAGACAAGGGTTAGTTTGGGATTTTGAAGAGGAGCAGACAGATGGGCCGGTGTATATGCTAGACAACAGACTTTGCATGGGATTATCTTCAAGTCCGTTTGTTTTTTCAAAGATGTCTGATTTCATAGTCAGGTGTGCTCTTAGAGAAGGTATAGGAAGGGTAATAAATTACCTGGACGATTTCTACATTATTGTCCCAAATTGGGACAGCGCAGCACACCAGCAAGGAAAATTAATCGCATTATTGCGTCGGCTTGGGTTTAGTATAAGTTTTAAAAAACTAATTGGCCTGAATACAAAAATACAGTTCCTGGGAATACTTGTTGATTCGATTGAGTTAGAGTTAACCCTACCGGAAGATAAAGTGATCAAACTACGGAGTAGCTTATTGTCGTTTAGAGGTAGAAAGAAAGCGACTAGAAAAGATCTTGAAAAGCTAGGTGGCCTTTTAGCCCACTGTGCTAAGGTGGTGCGTGGTGGTCATACATTTTCACGACGAATTTATGATTTGATGAGTTCAGTGACTAGGCCTTATTATAAAGTGAGATTGACTGCAGGATTGGAGTGGTGGATCCAATTTGCGAGGGAATTTAACGGGAAAGCGTTAATGTTAGGCAAATTTGCGGCAGTGAAGGCTGTATATACTGACTCCAGTAATTGGGGTTATGGTGCGTTGCATATTGATGATTGGTTAGTAGGCTGTTTTGAAGAGCAGGATGTGGAGCGTATTGAGGCGCTAGTAACCACCACTATGACCATCCAGATGAACAGATAAAAACGGCTCACATTAACGCGCAAGAGATGTGGGCTGTATATGCGGCAGTAAGGAAATGGGGTCCGATGTGGGGAAGGACCGCGATAGTGATAGTTACGGACAGTGCTACAGTTGAGTCAGCTCTATGCACGGGCAGGTCGAGGTGCAGGCTAATTATGCATTACTTAAGGCAGATATTTTGGTTGTCAATAAAATTGAATTTTGTTTTCTCTGCCGTACATATTAGTAGTGAGGCTAATGTCATATCTGACGTTTTGAGTAGGTTAAATGTGACTCGAATGACCGAAGTAATATATGAAGCAGATGCGAGTAAGCGTTTGTGTTGTATCAGTTTATTCAAGCAACCCTTCTCTTTACAGAAATCGATAGGCTTAAAGCAGAGCAGAAGGAATTTCAACTGAAATGCTATGCACCAAACTCCTTGTCAACAAGGGCGGTTCAGGTTAAAAAGTATTTGTCCTTCATAGAGGAGTTTTCAGAAACTCATGTCCCTATACCATGTACTGCTATGCAGGTTGTGTTATATGCCACTTGGTTGGCAAGGACGCTGAAATATTCCTCCATTATTAATTATATAAGTGGCCTTAATAATTTTCTTAAAGAGCCCGGTGCTGCGCAGATAGATTATTCGGACTACATAATTTCTTCGACCCTTAAAGGTATTCGCAGAGGATTAGGAGACATGCCTAAGCAGGCCATGCCATTACAGCCCAATATGTTATGGTGTATTTTCTCTTGTTTAACATTAAATGCGGGTCATGTAGCTTGGCGAGCAGCTGTCTTATGTAGTTTCAGAGGTTTATTAAGAAAATCAAATGTGACATTATCAGATGCGATGTTGCTTCGGAGAGATTTTAAGTTTTTCCCATGGGGAATGCTTTTGACAGTGCGGAAATGGAAAACAATACAGTTTAAGGAGAGGGTTTTGAATATTCCGATAGCACATTGTTATGATTTGGATTTGTGTGCGGTCCATTGGACTGAGGAGCATTTTTCTGATTGTCCGGCTCCGGAGGATGTAGTTGCCTTCCGGGTACCAAATGATGAGGGAGGAAGTTCTCCTTTGACTTATGAGATTTACCAGTCAACGTTAAAATTATTTGGAGGTCAAGTAGGTCTCAGTGTCGACTTATTGTCATCTCATTCACTTCGGAGAGGTGGGTGCACATACTTATCGATGTGTGGAGCCTCCCTGGAGGAAATCCGCACCAGGGGGGATTGGACGAGTAATGCGGTATTTCAGTATTTGAAAACGCCTTTGACAATTCGGATCATGAATGATATGAGAGTGGCATCCAGGTTGGCTGCGGAAAGGTGAGTTGGGTTGGGGGGACGGGACCCCTTTGGGGTCTTTGGCATATTTATAATCCCCGCCAGAGAATTATAATAAATAATTGCTCAGCCCAACTCTCATGTGTCTACCTTTCTTCCGCAGTGACTTATGTGTATTATAATTAATTATAATAATATAAAGAATGCAGCGTATACCAAGGTTTAATTATTATTTATTATTACTGTTCGACTGTATTATATGTATTAGGAGTCACGCACCCGCGCAACTGGCGCGCGCGAATGAGGCGCGAGGCGCGCACCTGGCGCACACGCGAATGAGGCGCCACCTGTATAGCGCCGAAATCAACCTCACTCCTGCTACAATTTTCTTTTGTAGGTGGGCATATTTATAATCCCCGCCAGAGAATTATAATAAATAATTACTCAGCCCAACTCTCATGTGTCTACCTTTCTTCCGCAGTGACTTATAGTGTATATTAATGTAATGTATGTGCTACTGAGCATTTAAAAAGTTAGTTTGTTGCAGGGAATCGCGATTCACGCGGCCATGATTTGAGTGGCATTCTCAGGGTTGAAAATCACCTCTGTAGTTTTCAGGTGGAAGTTATATTGGAAGCTACTAAGTTGTAAAGCATGTTATCAGAAAGAGCTGGTTGCAATTTTGGGAAATTCGGATGAATACTTTTCAAAGTACAGCCGAAAGTGTAGATCCTACCTCTTAATTGGTATGCAAAATTCAAATTTATGTCAATTTCCTCAACAATTATCATGATTATTCTGAAACTATGATAATGTTGGTTTATTTGTGGTAACTAATTTTTACTACATGATGTTGTGGATAGCTGAGTGAAGTTTCAAGGATATTGGTCGTGTATTTCTTTAAATACAAGCATTTATGTAACTCATACCTCTTAACTTCTCATATTGACAAGTGGCAATTTGTGTTTTTTTCCATTTTAAATGGCCAATATTTCGGAAAATAATTATGTCATTACTCTGGGAAAAATACACTTGATATATGCATATAGATGACACATATTCCTGAAAGACAAGTTCATGTGGCCATTATATTTAGAATTATTGATCTCTGAAATGTGGGTTTCATGCAAAATGCCTAAATAGCTGAGTGGCAATTTGTGTTTTTTGCGATTTTGAATGGCCAATATCTCGGAAAATAATTATATCATTACTCTGGGAAAAGATAGACTTGATAGATGCAAAATGCCAAAATAGCGGACTTTTGCATCATTTTTGTCCATATTAAAAAGCCTAGAACTTTTTTTTAGCTAATTATCTGATTTTAATGAACTTTGTGTCTTTTTGCTTCTGCTGGTGAGAGCTATGAAACTATATCAAAACATGTTACTTTTTATTGAGTTCCAAAAATGACTTGGGATACCTACTGTCAACATCAGCTATTCAGTAGTCAGTATTTATTTTCTCCCGTGTTCGTGCATTTCTGCGCATTTTCCCATGCATGACAGACACAAATAATTGTATTATTTAAAAAGAGGACAATATTACCTTTCTAATGATATAAAATAAATAATATTTAGAATTTTGAGCCGTTTTTGGCATCATTTTGAAGTTTTCAAATGTTTTTTTAACAACAATTCTGTTCAAAATTCTTTTTGATATTTGATACTAGAATGTGGCTAAGAATCTCCTCTATCATTTCTATGTGATTTTGTACATGTGGGAGCTATGGGGCTTTGCACAACTTTAATTGAATGTTGCCACAACAATTCTTGATGAAGTGGAGACATGGCCAAAAGGTGTGAAATGCACAAATTTGGCTCTCCAAAATACACTTTTTTACTAAAATTCTGAACAGTGAGAGAAATAATAAATAACACATACATAAAGAGCAGTTCATAAGCTATTATTCCATATACTTTTCATTTCAATCTGTAGATTTTTAGATGAAGTATAGTGAGTTTAAAATGAGCTTCTTTTGGTGCCTAACGACGCATTTCAAGCGGCCCAGGGCACTCTATTGGGATACCTACTAATATATGTAATGAGGAAAAAACTCAAAAGCACAAGCCAATATATAAGATGGGCAGATCCCTAAAAAACTACTCAAAAGAAACACTAAAAAAGCACCTACATGAAAATATAGACAACCTCACAACAGACAGGGATGACACTGGAATAACATTGTCACAGAAATAAAACAATCATTAGATGAGATGTGCCCCATAAAGAAACTAAAAATAAAGAGAAACCAAGACCTGTGGGTAGACAGGGAACTGTTAACGCATATCGCAACAAAATGAAAGCTGGGCAACAAAGTGAAACATACTAAAGACCCAGAGGATAAAAGGGCCTATAATACTGCCAGAAACAACTCCCTCAAAGCAATAAGGGCAGCAAAAAAGAAATATATAATACAACAAGGACGGGGGAAGCAATGCAAATAAGTTCTGGAAAATGTAAGCTTACTATTCCCCAAAAATAAGATAGAAGAATACATAAGCTTCCAGGATAAAGATGGAAATACGCCCACAGATAGTGATGCAGCAAAGAAACTAAATACACACTTTGCCACGGTAGGACAAAGGTTATCAAAGAAATTCACAAGAATCTGGGAAAACAAGTCAGAAAATATCCAGGATGAAATCCCCACCTGCAAAACTGACCTAAAAGAACTAAGACAACTAATAAATGACATAGATGAAAACAAACCAAGTGGAATAGATGGAATCCCCACAAAAATACTAAAAGAGGCACTCCAAGCCATCCCAGATACCATGGTCAACCTGTTCAACACATCATTTGAGCATGGGCACTTCATCACAGCATGGAAGATGGCAACCATCACCCCCATCTACAAAAGTGGTGACAAACAAAACATGGGGAACTACAGACCAATATCAATCTTGCAAACACCAGGCAAGTTAATTGAAAAAATATTCCACAGGCACATGAATGAGCACCTGGAAAAAAACAATATACTAAACAAGAGGCAAGGAGGTTTCAGAAAACTACACTCCACATCAAAAACAATAGCAAACCTAACAAGTGATGTACTGGCATCATTGAACCAAAAGAAGTTAGTTGGAGCAGCCTTCATCGACTTCAGCAAAGCCTTTGACACTGTAGAAAACAGCATATTAATAAGAAAATTAAACAACATGGGCATTAAATCCAAATCAATAAACTGGATAAAATGCTACCTAAGCAACAGAGAGCAAAAAACTAAAGTAAATGGTACACTCTCAGACCAGCAAACTGTCACCTGTGGTGTACCCCAAGGATCAGTCCTGGTACCACTACTGTTTATACTATACATAAACGATCTGGAAGAATGGCTGGAGACAGAATGCCTCCAGCTATATGCGGATGACACTGTCGTATATGCAAAAGGAAGCACAGAAGAGGAGGTAGCAACCAAACTGAACAACCTCCTACTAAAGCTGGACAGTTGGTGTGAATCCAATAAAATAACCATCAATGCAAATAAATCTAAAACAGTGCTCTTCGCACATACAGCAATCACAGGAAGAAACCTACAATTCGGACAGGAAAGCCGGAGAACGATGTCAGTTTTGGGAAATGGAGGTTTTATTCACATAACACTGTTATACAATCTTAGTCAGTTTTAGGGTAGTTCTAGGTCATACATAGTTAATTCCTTCAAGCAACCTCCTACATCTCTGCAGAGGGCAGCGCAGGTCACGGGTTCGAAGCCACCGAGGGGGAGCCCCGAGCCAAGCCTATTTAAAAAGAGGGTGGGTGGGTGTGGTCAAACAACGGTTAGGTTGGAGGAACCGGGCCGAGTGCCCGAGTGGCGGGACAAAGGCATCCCTCTGATTGTGCGGAGTAGCACCCAGGGGTCAGCACCGGCTTTGCCACCGAATTAACCACAATTTGACAATTATGCGACAATTCGGACAGGAAAGCCGGAGAACGATGTCAGTTTTGGGAAATGGAGGTTTTATTCACATAACACTGTTATACAATCTTAGTCAGTTTTAGGGTAGTTCTAGGTCATAGATAGTTAATTCCTTCAAGCAACCTCCTACATCTCTGCAGAGGGCAGCACAGGTCACGGGTTCGAAGCCACTGAGGGGGAGCCCCGAGCCGAGCCAAACACAAAGCCAGGGCTTGGGGGGCGACCGAGGTTACCCTGGGAGGTAATTGGAGTGAATCGTGTCCGACTCCCAGCTTCGAGGCCATTAGTGCCCTGAGGCCCATCTCACGGGCTGCACGCGCCCAGACCACCCCCTGCGAGATCGTGCAGTATGAATCAGCCCCGGGGCAGCCACATCCTCCAGGGCTTCCCTGAGCAGCACTAAACTGCCGCAGGGTCAGTAGGATGTCAGAGTGGCGATGACTGCTGGGGTGCCTGAGGGCACGCGCAGGGCAGCCCAGGCCCTGCACTACATCGCCAGGCCCGGTCTGGTAACGGCGGTGAGCTGGGTGTCGCCGGTACAACAGACGAGAGTGGTGTGGGTGTTGTCATGGACATGGGTAATGCCATTGGCATCATTTTTGCCCGGGCGACATGGACATGGGCGGTGCCATGGGCATGGTGACTTTGACATGGGTGACGCCGTGGATGTGGGTGGCATTGCGGGCGATGTCATTGATGCCATGGGCGCGGGCACCACGGGTAACGTCGTGGGTTTGAGTGACGTGGGTGACACTGTGGACGTGGGTAACGTCATGGGTGCGAGTACCGTGGGGGCCATGGGTGACATTGTGGACGCGGGTGACATCATTGCCGAGAGTGATGTGGATGGCGCCATGGCCGTGGGTGATGTCTTGGCCGTGGGTGACACTGTGGACACGGGTAACGTCATGGGCGTGTGTGATGTGGGTAACCTTGTGGACGTGGGTGACATCATTGCTGAGAGTGATGTGGGTGGCGCCATGGACATGGGTGATGCCGTGGACGTGGGCCAGACCGTGGTCGTGGTGACATCATGGACATGAGTGATGCACGTGACGACTTGGACGTGGGTGACATCACCGACGAGAGTGATGCGGATGGGTGATATGCGTGACCTTTGGAACGTGGGTGACATCACCGACGAGAGTGATGCGGGTGGCATCATGGACATGGGTGATGCCATCGGCGTCATTTTGGCTTTGGCGTGACATGGGTGACCTTTTGAATGTGGGTGACATCACCGACGAGAGTGATGCGGGTGGCATCATGGACATGGGTGATGCCGTCGGCGTCATTTTGGCATGGGTGACCTTTTGAACGTGGGTGACATCACCGACGAGAGTGATGCGGGTGGCGTCATAGACATGGGTGATGTCGTTGGCGTCGTTTTTTGGCTTGGGTGACGTGGGTGATGACGTGGGTGATCTTGTGGACGTGGGTGACATCACTGCTGAGAGTGATATGGGTGGCCTCATGGACACGGGTGACGTCTTGGACATGGGTGATGCCGTGGATGTGGGTTACATCATGGTCGTAGTGACCTCATGGACATGAGTGACGTGCGTGACAACTTCGGCGTGGTGACATCGCGGACATTGCAGTGTATGTGCATGACTGGGGCGACGTGACCGTTACATCACGCATTGATGGCCTGGGTGAGTGTTGACAATAGTATGGTCACTGGTATCTTTGATGTGGTTGACGTGGGTGATGTTACTCTGATGCGATCTCAAAGTCAATTGAGGATGGCGTGGGAGGGGGCGCCTAAGGCAGCAGAGGCGCACGGCCGGCCCAGGGCTGCCCACACCTCCGCAGCAACAATGTGCACATTAAACCGTTTTCATGACATTCGCCCAGGTTCCAGGTCGCTCGGCCAAACAGTAGGGAGCGAGCCGGCACCTGATGTGTGTCAGATCCAGGGGGTCAGGTTCGAATCCCCATAGTCCTCCCGTGTGGTGTAGCTGCCTCGGGTGGTGTCATGATGACGCCGTCAGCACTGGAGATGGGGTGCATCCTAGCGAGAAGATTCACCCTCACGTCCAACAAGGGCGACGGCAATGTAGGCTCTTAGATTAAGTCAAGCCCTGTCACTTTTGACAACAATTCAGGTCAAAGGTGTTTGCAGACTTTCTGTCGTTCTGTGTGTGTCTTGGGTGGTATCACTAACGCACTCTCACTATGATCAGGCGAGAGCCGGTGGTTTGAACGTGATACGGCTGTCAACAGCTCCGTAACTCACGCATGTCCAATTCATAAAATACACTCGTTGAACTCGAAAGACGCCACTAAACACACAGATTATTCGTTTGATGAACTTGTAGGAACGAATCTACACAAGACTTCGTATCCCCCAGCATTCTTGGGTTTTACCACGACAGTAAACACATTATTCGTTTGATGAACTTGTAAGAGCCAAATCTGCCGAGAATTTGTATCCTCCAGCATTCTTGGGTTTCAGCATGATAATGACGCTAAATACAATAGCGAGAATCGAGCCGGTAGGGTCCGACAACAATAAAACAATGGCGACTGTCAAATCTAGTGTAGCGGAGAGTTCAGCGGCTTAACACTATCATTCTGTTACAAGTTCCCCGTTTGATGCATGTAGGAACCAGATCTACACAAGAATTGTATCCTGCAGGATTCTTGGGTTTTCACAGGATAACGGCGCTAAAATACAATAGCGATAATCGAGCTGGGCAGGCCGACGACAGTAAACAATGGCGACTGTCATATCTAGCGTACCGGATAATTCAACGGTTTCACGCCAATAATTCTGTTAATATGTTCGCCACAGTAGCCAGCTTCGCACAAGAGCTCCTAATTTAAAGGTCTTTATAAAGCATCGTGTGAATTATTTTCATAACGTACTGCGAGTTTTCAAACATCCTCCAGCATTCTTGGGTTTCAACAGGATAATGACGCTATGATGCCATAGCGATAATCGAGTCACTAAGCCAAGGTCCGACACTAAACAATGGCGACTGTCAATCTAGCACACCGGAAGTTTTAACGGTTTAATGCCGATAATTCTGTTCATATGTTCGCCACAGTAGCCAAATTCACACAAGAGCTCCTAAAGGTCTCCATAAAGCAACGTGTGAATTATTTCCTGCCGGAGCTGTCACGCACATGGGGCGATAATACAGCTAGTCGGTGCGTGATTGCTGGAAGAAACACCACGACAACCAGACTCGCTAATCCAATAGCGATCATCGAGCCAGTAGGTCCGACAACAACCCAATAATGGCGACTGTCAAATCTAGTGTACCGACTACCGGACAAGTCAATGGTTTAGCGCCAGTAATTCTGTTACACATTCTTCATTTGATGAACTTGTAAGAGCCAAATCTACAAAAGAATTTGTATCCTCCTGTATTCTTGGGTTTTAACACGATAATGACGATAAAACTCAATATGTTTACCTCCGCACCGCAGTGTCACTACCGGGTCGGGCAGCATCATTTTGGTGCGTGCAGGCCAGTCGGAAGCCAACACACATGTTGTGACACACTGCACCCGGTTGATGAAATATGGGCGACAACTTACTTGGTAGCTCGTACAGTTGGTCATCATTATTCTGTTACAAATTCCTCATTTGATGAACTTGCAAGAACCAATCTACACAAGAATTTGTATCCTCCAGCATTCTTGGCAAACAAAACAACGGTTAGGTTGGAGGAACCGAGCCGAGTGCCCGAGTGGCGGGACAAAGACGTCCCTCTGAGTGTGCGGAGTAGCACCCAGGGGTCAGCACCAGCCTTGCCGCCGAATTAACCACAATTTGACAATTATGCGCCAATGCACACTAGGAAACCAAACACTGGAAAGTGTAAATCACTACAAATACCTAGGCCTAGAACTAGATAGCCAGCTAAACTACAATCTGTGTGTAACAAAAATCATACAAAAAGTAAATCACAAACTATGGCTATTTGCTAAACTAAGAAACTATATGACACAAGATATGTCAATAAAAATCTTCAAAGGCATGGCACTCCCCTACTTTGACTATGGGGATCTAATCTACATGGGTGCTAAAATAGAGCTACTTAAAAAACTACAGATACTACAAAATAGGGCCCTGAAAATCTGCCTGAAAGCAGACAAACTACACCCCACTTCTGACCTACACAAAAGAACTAAAGTAAAGCTATGAGAAAACAGAAGGATTGTTTGTTTGTTTGTTGTTGTTTTACGTCCTAGCAACATCTAAGGTCATATCAGGACGGGTACCGACTTGTGACAGTGCGCACTCATGGTGACTTTATAGTGCTGCCTCACTGGGAAACCAGGCCGCCGGGACCATGACCTGGTATCCCGCTCAGTCACATTATCCTGACACTGAGCACACCAGTCCTTGCCATGTCCTAATAATGCCGAGCGCCTGGCTAGGAAGTGACAAGCACCAATTTTCAAGTCATTGGTTTGACTCGACCTTGGTTCGAACCCACGACCCCACGATCTACCAGCACGGGAGATGGACGCTCCAAGGATAATCCACCTAAAAACATTAGCATATGGATATAGCCAAGACATTAAATGTCTAATCCAACCACTAAGGGACACCAGAGCAAGCAAGGCACCACTACTAAGGCAGACCAGAAGCCAGATCAAAGCCCATGAAAGGAGCACACTGGAAATGGCCGCCAAGGCATGGAATGCGCAAACGGTGAAAGAAAGACAAATCCCTGACCTAAAAACATACAAAAAATATCTGTGAAAAATAAAAACTGGGAACCCCAACTGAACTACACCACAAGGGGGCAGGTGATATGTCACGGCCCACCAACTGGACAGCCCAGGGCGGGAAAACCGGAAATATAAAAGCCAGATAACATGTCCAACAACAATATAAATCAAATCAAATCCAAACAAACATAACTCAACCACCTATTACGTACAAGCCTATGAACATGTAAATAAAATAGGCTAGTATTGAATTAAGAAGAAAAAGTGGAAAACTCTTCCCAAGAAAACCCCAAAACACTAAGATAGAACCTTAAGAAAACAACTGACATAGTAATAAGAATAGAACAAACATACAATGCCAAGAAAATCCCAAAAAACTAACATAGGCTACTAACCATACCAACAAAACTATCTATCTACTACTGAAATGCAGGCAATCAGATAACTTATCAGCAGCTACTGTCTGGTAAGACAACACCAATGCTACAGCTGGCCAGCATTGAAAACAAGCCTGGGTACCCAGGCTTACATGTTATGGACAGTATAAATACAGCCTCAATAAAAATAAAATAAATAAATAAAAAGAATACAATAACTACAATTAATATTTTGGTTGCAACGTCTTGAGTTGTCTACTGTAAATCTGACAGAAAAATAGGAAACAAGCAGAAAACCATTAATTCTAGTGGGTAATTTTTGTAGATATTACAGATCTATATCAAATACACTTAAAAGGATAGTAAATGGTATGCTAGAAATATATATTGCAGGATTGGAATTGACGAGGTTATCTACCGTTCTGATTATATCAGTTGTCTTTAAATGAACCAGTTTTTTAGTCTTCTTTGAAGGTTACTCAGTCGTATGGATTACCTGCGCTGTCACGTAATCATAGCGATGTGGGTGGCGGCCCATGAACTGACGGAACTGGTTGCGCACAGACTTCTGGGTACTAGCCAAGTATGGTGGTTTGCCGTCACTGTCTCTAAACCAATGCAATGTACAGTATTAATAAATATATGAAAACAGAATACTTGTCTTCGCCAGTAATAAATATTTCTCAGATAAAATAAGAAACAGATATTACTCAATAATTAGAAATGTGTTTAATGCAGTCCAATGGACGTGTTTGTAATTCCAGCCTCGCAGTGCATTGTGGGATGCCTTGAAGCAGAACAAACCGGCGCAAAACACATGGTTCATGTTCAATCAGTGAGTGCAACTATGGAATCTGTTCGTTTGTTGCAATACATTTTAACTAAAGTTTGAAAGTTGGAATACCAAATTGAAAAAAAATTCTTTTATCTACCATTGTATGTACATAAAACTCATCAGCATGTCTTACCCCATCTGCATTTAGATCAAGACAAATCTAGATTTAGGATTATAGCTAGAGTCAGCGTTACTTATATAATTATATTCATGTCTTTATTTATATCTGACGGTTAACATTTCTTTTTCTAATTATTTATGCTGGTTGAAAACAACAATTGAGAATTGGTAGAGCTCATCCTTACCGGATCGCGGGGTCGGCGCCGGCCTGCAGCAGGACCGTCACGATGTCGGCGTGCTCCTGGCTGGCACCGATGTGCAGCAGCGTACGACCAGTTTCCCCGAATGACATGTTCAGCAGCTGTACTGTCACACCAGCGCCACCCCCCTCCTGCCTGCCAATCAGGTCCGTCACAACAACACCACCACCCTCCTGCCTGCCAATCAGGTCCGTCACAACAACACCACCACCATCCTGCCTGCCAATCAGGTCTGTCACACCAACACCCCCCTCCTGCCTGCCAATCAGGTCTGCCATGACAATACCACCACCCTCCTGCCTGCCACTCAGGTCTGTCACGACAACACCATCCCCCTCCTGCCTGCCACTCAGGTCTGTCACACCAACACCCCCGTCGTCCTGCCTGCCACTCAAGTTTGTCATGCCAACACCATCCCCCTCCTGCCTGCCACTCAGGTCTGCCATGCCAACACCACCATCCTTCTGCCTGCCACTCAGGTATGTCACACCAACACCATCCCCCTCCTGCCTGCCAATCAGGTCTGCCATGACAACACCACCACCCTCCTGTCTGCCACTCAGGTCTGCCATACCAACACCACTACCCTCCTGCCTGCCACTCAGGTCTGCCACACCAACACCACCACCCTCCTGCCTGCCACTCAGGTCTGCCACACCACCACCCTCCTGCATGCCACTCAGGTCTGCCATGCCAACACCACCACCCTCCTGCCTGCCACTCAGGTCTGCCATGCCAACACCACCACCATCATGCCTGCCACTCAGGTCTGCCACACCAATACCACCACCCTCCAGCCTGCCACTCAGGTTTGCCATGCCAACACCACCACCCTCCTGCCTGCCACTCAGGTCTGCCACACCAACACCACCACCCTCCTGCCTGCCGCTCAGGTCTGCCACACCAACACCACCACCCTCCTGCCTGCCACTCAGGTCTGCCATGCCAACACCACCACCCTCCTGCGTGCCACTCAGGTCTGCCACACCAACACTACCACCCTCCTGCCTGCCACTCAGGTCTATCACACCAACACCACCACCCTCCTGCCTGCCACTCAGGTCTATCACACCAACACTGCCACCCTCCTGCCTGCCACTCAGGTCTGTCATGCCAACACCACCACCCTCCTGCCTGCCACTAAAGTTTATCATGCCAACACCATCCCCCTCCTGCCTGCCACTCAGGTCTGCCACACCAACACCACCACCCTCCTGCCTACCACTCAAGTTTGTCATGCCAACACCACCACCCTCCTGCCTTCCACTCAAGTTCGTCACACCAACACCATCCCCCTCCTGCCCGCTGCTCAGGTCCGGCCTGCCTGCGCGCACACCCATATCTGGTGCACCTGCGCACACACCCGTATCTGGTGCACCTGCACACCCACCTGTGTCTGGCCCACCTCCACACCGACCCGTATCAGGCATGCCTGCGCACACATCCATATCTGGCGCACCTGTGCACACACTCGCCTCGCCCGCCATGCGGCGGTCCTGAGCTCCGTCCGCTTGTTCCGCAGCACCTCCAGCACCACTTCCTTTAAGGTCACCACTGTCATGACTCCTGAGAAGTGTGGCACCGTCGCATCGGCCTCCAGTGGTGACGTCAGGCAGGCCCTCTGCCGTGGAGTTCTTGTGATGTTCCTCTGGGAGGAGCGGACTGAGCAGCGCATGCAGGGCCCCCAGGTCGCCGACCCTGCACGCAGTGTAGAGCTTGTTACGGAGCTGGCACTCCGCCACAGCTACAAGCAGAGAGCGAAGTGAGGATGATGTCACACACATGCAGCGTGCTGACTCATCACGTATCGCAGTTCAACTCCGAGAAAAGTAAAACATAAAGTTTTTAATCGGGTTTGGAACTCTTTTGTTCTTTGTTGTTGCCAATAAAAAATGTACTCCTAATTAGCATAAATGTTGCTGGTTTGAGGCGGTAACACTGTGCCATCTAATTCTAACGGATCTCAACAGCACTACTCCACACCCTGCCCCTCCGACCCCTACTAGTAGTACTAGCCACCCTTCCGTAAGCACAATTCAGTGTCAAACTCTTCGGACTATTTTCTATTTGAACTTTGAGGATTAACCGATTTTCTGTTCCTTTGTTTTTGAGTACTGGAACAGTAAAAATTCAACAAGTCTGATTGCATCCATGTATACGGTAAAACTGACATTCTATTAATGTGTAGTGCATCATGTAGGTACGTGTACGTCCGCGCGCTACGCGACCGCCGTTTTCTGCCAGATCGCTGTTCCTGGGAAAATCGTTTTGAAAACGGAGGGGTGCCCCAAAGTGCTTGCTTTTCATTGGCTCTTAGGGGGTATTCCCACGATTTTCAGACTATGACATAGATAAAATGTTCAGCTACAACCTCATGTTGACAGTTTGAAAATCTGTTCACATTTTCTGTGCCTCTGCACATTCAGAAGATTTGACTTGATTTCAACACTCAAACTCCACCTTCTATGCATCTTGGGTAGCTCTAAAAAGTAGATGGACATTTAAATCTGTTATTTATTGACCATTGTGTGAAGTTTCATGATGCTGCTAGGTCGAAAAGGTACTTTGCTAGGTTCCCAAAATTTCAGTGTTAAGATTGATCAATTCTGAGTTGAATTCAATGATGACAGAAAATCCACAAATATGCCCCATGTTTATGACTCAACTAAACCCACTTTGAGCACACAAAACACAAAACTAATACATTATAGTGTTATGCAATTATCTTAGAATGCTTAAAAAAAAGTGTTTTATGACAAAAGATATTTGTATATGGTGGATGATTGGAGATTTGTGGGGCCTCCATCTTGAGGTTTTACTACATGAACAGGTCACGTGACCAAGTATAAGGAATCTCATTGGCTGAGGGGATTTGTTTACAAACATGACACCATGTGCTTTGTATGTTTTGATGCCAAACAGTCTTATTTCCATTCTGTTTGAGGTCATTTATGAACATATTTCTGTATCTCAAGCTATTGCCTAGTGTTTATTATGCATTTGTGCCTGTCTTGTAAGTTTACCTTATTTGTTTGTTTTACGTCCTAGCAACATCTAAGGTCATATCAGCACAGGTACCGACTTGATGCCGAATAGTCAATTTCCATTAGGTTTGAGGTGATTTATTGCTATGCATTTACTTTTATTTTAATGGGTGGAATCGATAGAGCAGATAGACATCTACTTACACTGAAAACTTCATTTAGATATCTCGATTATTTTGGAAGTTAGAAAAAGAAAAGACTAAATATCTAGGTTCTAAATCACTAATGTATTCATTTAGTTTTATTTTAATAGCATATATCCCCCAAGTCACTTTTATTTTAATGGGTGAAATCAACAGACCAGCTAGGGATCTACTTACACCGAAAATTTCAGTGAGATATATCGATTATTAAGCAAGTTAGAACAAAAATTGACTAAATATCTAGATTTTGGGTCACACACTTGTAATGCTAAAGCATTAAAATAATGGCAGGAAATTACCCCTCATTATCTAAATTGAAATAGCTCTAGCACGCTTAATAATCAACCGATTGACACGATTGTTGGATTTTATTCTATGGTTTTAAAAGCTCTTTCCAACAATGTCATTCATTTTCAGATAGGTGTGGTTTGAAAATTTTGTCCACATTGCTACATCATGCGTACACGACATAAGTAGCCGCTATCAGTGCATCATTCTGGTGCAGATAAGTGATAAATAAGGCCACTGCCACACGTCTGTATCCATCCTGCTATGACCTCAGATGTCGGGAAAACTCCACTCATTCACTCACACTGTGGCTTACAAAGTTTCACTCTGGTGATTTTTATCGTCGAAAAGTCCGGCGAAATGGGCAGATGGTCGGAGGGTGAGGCACCACTTGGAGGGCACGAAGGGAATTAGGGCGCTGCTTGAAAGCAGACCTAGGGCACTCCAGGCTGCACCCCAGCCTCAGTAACCCAAACTACCAAAGAACATATCAAAGGAGGTTACAGGAGTATTTGCAGCGAGTAGAACAAGTAAATAACAAAGCAGGAGAATTACATACATGAATAATATTTGCATAACTACTTTATACCTCTCATAATAGGATACCCGATTTGAATACATATGCAAAGGGCACAGGTCGCTACATGTTGCATTTGGTGTTTAGGCGCCCTGAGACAATGCGCGGATTTACCCCCTGGTGGAATCAGATTGCAGGTCATTGATCGAGACCTACCTTGCTGGCCAGGCCCTCAATGAACCACCTGGTGTATGTCCCATCCCTTTTCTTTTCACCCTCACCACCCAATTTGTCTCCCCCCCCCCCTCGTCCCCACCATCCCCCAACCAATTAAAGTTGCATAGTCCGATGACAACATCAAATTTTCAAAACCAAAACAATTATCCTTATTTGATGATACATATCTAACTTAGATACTGTTGGACTTATTAAGCATTTGTCACCACATACAATGCGATACTGAATCAAATCAATAGAACCTGTTACTGCAGAAGCATAGTGTCAGAGTTTTGGTGTGCTTACCTAAATTAATTTAGCATGTTTACACTTCAAATATCTCAAAAGTGAGCCATGTAAAACACAAGTTGCTTCAAGCCAAATTAAGGTAGATTATAATGATCAAACTAATACATTTATCTCAGAAAGTAACAGAAACTCAAAACCACCGGACTATGCAACTCTAAAGAAGAAAACCCCCCAGTACTATTAAACATTATTTACCATTTTAATTATATATGTGGAAGGCCCTAACAGTGTCTATTGCTGAAAATATCCAACACGGGAAACCATGCAAGGATAGTTTACCAGATCTGACCCTGACTCATTAATCAACTCCAGTAAAGCATTAAAAACCGATTATCTTGTAACGCAGGGAATTAATTCATGACTAACACGATGTCGGTATTATGTATCATAAACGTGTAATTCTGTACTAGTGACGTCAAGATAGTAGCAATAACATATATATAATCTTATGTAATCATGTACCATACACAATTCGCTAGCAAACACTATATCTAGTCTGTTGTTCTAACCTGGAAACTCTCAATTGATGTAAAGAGAACCAGGGTTTCGGCACTGAACAAAAGAATGTACTTCTCCATCCAACCCCACCCACCCAAAAAAGTTGTCCTAGCCCCACAGCTGTTAACATTTTGTCATGCATGTCACAATACGCACAAGTTCACGCATTACTGGATCTAGGCCTGAGGACGTCCCAAGTACGGCTGCAAATGTCAGCTCAATGTTAATGTTCTCACAAAACACGCATGTCGACTGCAGTCATCGACATGACCACAGAAGAATATTAATCTTGACCAGAAAACAAATAATCAGGTAACATGACAAGAGTTGCTGAAGAGAAATAGCTGAGCTTACTGAAGTTCCTTGCAGGTTCCCGGTCAGCCTCTCTCGGTGTTCGGGGAGATGATCCTTCCTCCTCTTTCTGGCTTGACTTCTTTTTCTTTTTTTTCTTAAACTTCTTCGTTGATTCGGATGGGCTTAGAGCATCTTTGTGCATTGCTTCTAGAGTCGCATTATCTCTATCATCACCAGCTGAGAAAATAAATACTTTTACTGAACACCATTGTATAAGAGTATTTTCTATATGCCTATGAAAATTGGCAAACTATTACATGTGCTATCAATAGTCCCAGTTATATTCAAATAAATTATGAATATGTTCATTACATGACATAAAACAATCGTCGACAAGGGGGGGAATTCGATCTAAGACAACTCGTCACCCCGATTACGCTTTGCTCTATGCTAGAAGAGTGCCGGCAGTAAACGACCAGTAGCAATTTTTTAAATGGTTGGTTTGAGTCAGCCAGGTATCGAACCCATGATCTCCCAAGTGGGAAGCAAGCACTCTACGCATTCAGCCATCCTATTCAGTCAGTAGGGTAGTGGCACCGTTACCACAATAATTACACAATTATTGTATGGACGATTTCTGCTAAGCCACCCTTTGACGTCAGTGAACAAACTAATGTGGATGTGCAGCGTGCTTTGTACAAAAGATCTTATAGCGGATTTTCACCACCAACCCGCCCTAGAACCTATTAGACGTGCCCCCTAAGTGCTGCCTCGTGCCGAGTAAGAAGCGGCCTGTGTGCCCGCGTCGTACCGTCGTGCCGCCCGAGGTCCCGGCGACCGCCGTCCGGCACAGTTTGCGCTGGGTGCAAGCACTTCGACGGTCGCGGAGAAACCAGGATGTAATCCTGGATCGTCGACTGCTTCCCTGTGGCGTAATGAGAAGGTTAGTGCTGCACACATTTAATCCGCCACCTCAAGGTGGTACAAATACCTCAGCCAGGCTGTGTCACAGACAGTTCTAACTGGTGGTGCACCAGAATTACAGCTGGGCCACGTTCAAAGTACGCCTCAGAGAAATTCCGGACGTCGGGCTAATCTCAACGACTTTAGCTGTTGGGTGCCTTGAAAATGGCGCCCCCTCCCACTAGGGGGCAGCCATTTGCAATTGAAAAGAACAGCTCTGATCGGCTGAAATCACTGAATTCTGTGGCCATTTTCGAGGCGCTTTTTGCCTCGTACCTGAAAAGCGACACATCTCCCAGGCAACTCTGAGGCGTACCCTGAATGCCAAAAAGACGTCGCGGAGCCAACTTGAAGTCGACTCTGAGGCGTACCCTGAACGCGGCCCAGTACTCAGGCCGTGTAAATACTATAACTTAGTATAAGCTCTTTTTCTTTTTAAACTGATGGATAAATAAAGACTACGGTTTTTATCGATATATTTCCCTTCAAAAACACTCACATAATGTTTTCGTGGTTGAAATGTAGATTAAAGGCTACTTAAAGAATGGCTAAATATATTAGTTCCACATCTCACAAGAGAGGGGTCGCACGGGAGAGGGGTTGCATGTGAGTGTGGGTGTGGGGTGTTATTAAGTAACCCAATCTCCCTATCGAAGATCTGCAGTGGACAAATCGTCACGTCATGACACGATTTATGCCGTTTAATAATGGACCGAGCACAAACCGAATTTTTGTTGCTGTTTTTTTCTTGGTTTAAAAAGACCAAAACGGCATGCACATAAATGATAATCCAGCGGAAATAAAACATACATAAAAACAAAAGTCAATCAAAGGGTTAGATAGATAGCCTTTGAGGCACTGAAAATAGAATGTAATGAAACACATGCATTAAAATGAATATTAGTAAAAGGGCCTTCGAGACAGCCACAATTATAACAGAGCACAATATAAATCAGCTATGATGCTTAAAAAATAAAACATAATAAAATATAATAAAATACACATAAAACTGAGTGAGTAAAAGGGTTGTGCCTATGAGAGCTGCCAGTAGCGGGGCTAGCCGGCAGCTGAGGCTGCCTTACCGTAGATCTCGATGCTGGCGAGCACTGCGTGGACGCGCTGCAGCTCGCTGAACGTCGGGCGGCGGGTGGCGAACGGCAGCAGGCGGACACGCGGGTCCCTCCGGGCGAGCGGCGGGGTTTTACCGCCAAACAACATGCGCTGGTTATAGCTTGGAGCCCGTAGGAAGATCCGGTCACATGACTCAACGTGTGCTGACCACGAACCGATCAGCGCAGCCACTTCCTGGGGAGGAACGGAGCAGATTCAACACACAAAGTGGGAATGTGTGTCAGGTTGGAGTGTGTGTGATCTGAGATTGTTTCTTTTTTTTGTTATCTGAACAATTGTGAAAATTACAGCGCATTTTGTTTAAATGTTCTTGTAATTTTCTTCTTAATGTAACAGAAATAATGTTGTACCCCAAATGCAATGTCAACAAAGCTGACACTATGTTTCCATGAAATATTCCGAGGTGAGCATGGATATTTAAAAGTGGCGCTGTGAACACAGCATTCAAAACTAGATCAACATGACGCGGAAATAATGTCAAAACCCAGAAGAGAATGCCAAACAATAAAGGCAGAATAAATCAGTCGGCGACCAACTGCAACTAAGACCTTGCACTTCCCTCACATTTGAGGAGGGTGGCCTACTTAATAAGGCTCTCTATCAATAGCTTTCCGCTGGTCCCACTTGTCAATGCTAAGATTGTGACTGTGCTAACATGATTTGTGGCCTTTTTCTTTTTTACTAAATACATCCGGGACAGTTACTGTACATCATAGGCTTTGCTTAGTCGTTTTTTCTTAGCTACATCGCACTGGTGCACCAGAATTGAGCTACACTGGCACTTGCACCTGTAGCGCATTGTTACCACACTCAGGGATACACACAGACACTCAGGATGCTTTGCCCAATTTCGCTAGACTCGCAGTAGTTATCGGTTCTAATCAATTGAATTAATATTCCGTTTATATATGTAGCACCAAATGATTAAATGCATGCACCAGCATCTAAGTTGGCTATGTAATCAAAGCTGGGTAAGTGCTTCCAGCCGGATGCATGTTTGCGTGTGCGGGACTGACCTGGGTGAGCGCGGTCTCGTTGTGGCGCCGCAGACTGGCGCCGGCGGACTGCGGTGCGTGGCCCTGCTGGTCGCGGGTGCCCTGTGCACACCCGCTCTTCGCCCGGACAGTGTAGCGATGGAAGGTCTTATGTGCCACCACCTCACTCCTACAGTTCACAAAGGGGGCTCACAACACAGATTGTCGGGAAAGGATTGGACGTTTGGGTTACTGGGAGTTTTACATCCTCGCAACATCTAAGGTCTTTGCTTTGATTGGGCAGGGGGATTGATTCCACAACCTCCCATATGGGAAGCAAATGCTCTACCTACTCGCATACCCAGTCCAGTTGGGATAACTAATAATTTCGATATTCAAATAACCAAGAACTCATTTGTGAACTTATAAAAGTAGCTCATCTAAATTAGTAAAATTGCTATCGTGGTCAGGTCATTGTCGTTGTCTATGGTTATCTAAGGGTAGAGAACCGGTTTCAATGCACTATCTAATTGCATGCCTACTACAGGTTGACCTACCCAAAAAATGCCACCCTCCAAAGTTTCAATAACATTTTGAATAATGAGGCCATCACCTTTATTTTTTCAGGATTTCCAAGAACATTTAATATGCTCTTCCAAAGATGTTTTGGACAATTTTAGATCAAATGTTTTCTGCAAACTTATTTTGAGACCAAATCTTTCAAAGCAGTACAAGTTCGCTTTTGCAGACAGTTTCAATGTTGTCATTATCCAGACAAAAGACAATGGGTCCAGAAATGCAGTGATCACAGGGCAATGTTAAATTAAGCGTGATATATGTTGGCGGGGCGAACATGATTAATTTGCGAATGAGGCAACATTCTATTTTTGGCATTTCTGGCTCTCTCCTTTCCCCACTGCCTCTCACTTCTCCGCTGGTCGCTGCTCTATGCACTTCACTCACCGCTCTCGACCTCCTACACACCTGCCTACAACGCAACTCGTCATGCTGTCGTGGTCTCAGGACAAAGGGAGGTGTGCACAGATGCAGTTAGGGCCACCCAACTCTGCCCTTCCTACAAGTTACAACCCACTGGCTGACAACCGGTCCTTCCCCACACTCTCTACTTCCTTGTGGCCCCAGTTAACTCCAGCACCGTTAAAACCATGCAAAGACAACAATAAGGAGGCGGACAGTAAAGTGTGCTACCAGTGGAACTAGGGGAATAACTGTGGTACCCCCACCTTGCATGGCTCACTTCCTGATCGCTTCCTCCACATATGCGCGTGGTGTGCATATAGGTTCAAACATGTCCTGCCACATACGAAGCAGGATTGCATGAAGAAAAGGAAGCTTCTTACAGATCTTGGTCCTTCCCCTGCAGTAGTAAGTCCAACTCTTGTTAATAAACATTCGCCCTCAGCACATGTGCTTGTCTGCTCTTCCCCCTTAACTCCTCATACGTACGTAGCCACTGCCGGTGTGCAGCTTGAAATAGCCTCGAGTGACCCAGTTACACTCAGCACCACACCACACCAGCCTGACCATCCGCCTGTGCTGCAACAGGCATACTCGTCCCTTCACCCATCCCTTACCCCACCCGTTCCACACCCAAGACTAGTAAACAAAGCCACACATACTGTTGTGCACCTACCTAGAATTTGTCGCCTAAACAATAAACTTGTGCTCTTTCCACATATATTGATTTAGGTTTACCTGAAAGTGTTTGACTGGTTTGACACCCCTGTATATTTGGACTTATCACTCCCTATTCATAGTGTGGCACGGAGGTTTGTTCCTCCTCCTTCACCGGTGTTGTTTAGAGATTCATTAGCATCGTTTTGACCAGTCTCCTCTCCATAGCTTTGGCAGGACATCCCCTCTTATCTGGAGATCAATAATCTTCTTGGTTGTCCATCAGTGGTGACAATGACAGCAACTCATCATTTGTTGTGAACGCGTCAATGACTGACGAGTCCAATTTGTGCTCAGAATGTGGTGGTGCATTGGATATGTGTGTGTAGCTGCTGTCAGACAGTCTGGTAGACGAACGAGACAATCTTTTCTCTTCTGACGCTTTTGATTAGCTTGAGATATATGCTCAGTTCCAAACTGTGTTGTGCCTGTATGAATAGAAGCACACCATGAACTCCTGTCCTTAGCCACTATTTCCCAGGTTGTAGTGTTGACATTACATTTCTTCAGGTTGTATTTAACTTAAATTTTAAGGGAGTCCTTGAACCTTTTCTTCTGACCACTTTGATTTCTTCATCATTTTACAAGTTCATAGTAGAAGAGAGCTTTTGGTATTTTATCGTCATCCATGTGGACTACATGGCCAGCCCACCTAAGTTGTGCTCTCATGATCATGCAGTCAATGGTGACCATTTTTGCCCTCTTTTATACTTTAGTGTCTGGGATCTTATTCTGCCACCTGATATTCATAATTTTCCTGAGACAGCCTAGGTGGAAATGGTTTAGTTGCTTAGTGTGACGACGGTATATTGTCCATGATTCACATGTATAGAGCAAGGATGTGACTGTACTATATGTAACACGGGATGCATGGAATGTCCTGGTCACGGGGCACTGACATGTAAGGAGATAAACCAGTTGTCACACAGAACCCGAGTTGAGCAGATGTGTCTTTACGTGGTGTCAGATCTGCTAGGATAAACAGAGAACATGGCACTTACAGGACTGAATTCCCCGGGACCATTGAACCTGGACAGTGACCTGGCCACCAACTGGCGAGCATGGTTTCATGCTTATGATATATAAGCGAAGGCTGCAGGAGTGAGCACTAAAGGAGAAAAGGTACAGTGGTGTGCTTTCCTCCATGTCGCCGGAGCAGAGACACAGAAAATACACCGAGCCATGAAATTTGAAAGCAGTGACCGGGATGTTTGTTTGTTTGTTGTTATTTTACGTCCTAGCAACATCTAAGGTCATATCAGGACGGGTACCGACTTGTGACAGTGCGCACTCATGGCGACTTTATAGTGCTGTCCCACTGGGAAACCAGGCCGCCGGCACCATGACCTGGTATCCCACTCAGTCACATTATCCTGACACTGAGCACACCAGTCCTTGCCCTATCCTAATAATGCCGAGCGCCTGGCTAGGAAGTGACAAGTATCAATTTTAAAGTCATTGGTTTGACTTGACCGGGACTCGAACCCACGACCCCACGATCTACCAGCACGGGAGACGGACGCTCTAACTCATTCGGCCATCCCGTCTGGTGTGACCGGGATGAAATTTCCCCATTATTTGAAGCCTTCCACCAGTATTGTGAAGGAAAAGCCAACCGCACTGTGACACGTTATGAGTTCAACTCTTATAATCAAACAGAGAAAAGCATGGATTCATACATCAGGGAGCTGCGCAGCAGAATCACACACTGTCCGTACGGGGACACTGACGTCTCTATTGTGTGATAGATTAGTATGCGGGGTAAAAAGTGACAAACTCAGGAACCGTCTCCTCCAAACACCTCACCTAACATTAGCGCAATGTGAAAATATGTGCCGCCCAAGTGAGCACACAGCAGCAGAACTAATAAGTACCATGACAGCCCGTGAGGGATGCACGGTAGGTGTGTTGAGAAAATAGGCCGGTCAACGTAGTCAAGCACCGGCGCCACAACGACACATGGATGCCAAGTGGAGCGAGCGGGGGAGGAGCAGCCCGGATACGGTGTGGGCGGTGCGTGTATGCCCACAGAAAGCACCAGTGCCCTGCTAAAGGAAAAACATGCATAGGATGTTACAAACTTGAACATTTTGTTAAGGTGTGCCATGGAAAAGCACGGAATCTAGCACCTGTAAATGAGACCTTCATCGATCCATATGATGTTGCAAATGAAACATCATACACCACGTGACTGAATTGGCTGACCGGGACCTATTGTTTAGGTGCCCTGTCCGAAGATAAGAGCAAAGCATCAAATCTCTGGTATGCTAACATAAACATTGACGACACAACAGCTTGCTTCAAACTCGACACTGGTTCAGAAGCCAATGTCATACCATTGAAAATCTTCAACAAGCTGAAAGATGCCCAACTTCAACAACCACAGTGCGGCCTTGTGACCTCAGGGCAAACGATACAACCTGCGGGTGAAACATCAATAAACATCCATGGACAATCGTTCAAATTCCAAGTGATCGATGCAGGAAGCCCAATACTTAGAAACCACTATTTCTGGAATGAATGCCTCACCCGCACAATTACTCATGAGTTGTAGGTTATGATGAAAACTACCCATCACAGAAGACAAACTAAGACCACATGTACTAAAATCAAAACGGTAACACTAACAGGTAAGGCAAATACAAAAAACACAAAAGAAACACTTTGACAAACATACCGGGCCACCACACAAGAAACTACATGAAGGGGACCATGTGAGATATGTAAACCACCAAGGTGAGTGGAAGCCCGGTATAGAAACACATGTAGACAGACAAAAACACAGAGACTATTACATAAAGGACACACAAAACATCTTAAGAAGGAATCGCATACACATATTCAGAAACAACCCCACAAGACAGACACACGACGAGAAACCACCAAACCACATGAAGACACACTATTCAAGCCAGAAGCAGAAAACATAACAACATAGGGTAGAACCATAAGACTTGTGTCTCGACTAGGTTACAAATAAAAATATATTTATACAGCATATATACTTGTATATACAGGTGTAGGGTGCATTAGTTGGGGAGCCGTTGTGGGCTCCAGGGTAGAGAGCTGCGATCCGCCAGGTTACGGATGCTTTGGGCGGGGGAGTTGAGATGCCCTAGTCGGTGCCACCATCGAGATCGGCAGGTTCTAGTTCAATCCGCCAGGGGGCGTCGAGGTCCCCTTCCGCCTTGGCCTTGGTCTGGCCCATCACTGCCCGACAGTCCAGCACCGTAGCCACTTATCGGTGCCAGCCAATGCTGGGGGTTCCGAAGAACGATGCTGGCATTATTGAACGAGTTGAGACTAATGTGATTCATGAGATGCCTAGGAAGAATGGTGATATTGACTTTGAAGGTGTTGGCCAGTTGGGACCTGGGGTAGAGCTCGCCGACTTCTCTAATTGGCAGGACATTAACAGTGCTTGGTTGAAGATTGCTAAGAACCCTTGTTATCTAACTGTGAATGCCACTGATAGGTTTGAGCATAGCAGTTTATGTGCCACTTTCCTTGTTTCCTAACCATGCGTGAATGGAACGTGCAATTGTGTGTACGAGTTGGGGGGTTGTGTGGTGCAGCTGAAGCCTTGCAGAGCATTTGTGGAGTGTTTCTTCAGAGGGGAGACGGACCCAGATTGGGAGTTCATTCTTCACGGATATATATTTGGGTTTCGTGTGGTTAATCCTTCATTTCAGGCACAGTATAGTACTGCTTTCAACCCTTCTAGGGATATTATTCATAAGAAATTCATTTCTAATGAATTGGACTCTGAAATTAAAGGTGGAGGAATTAGTCGGGTGAGTGCTCGACCACAGTGTGTCCATAATATGTTTTGCACCCCTAAAGCTTCCGAAGGTTTGCGTGGTATTGTTGACTGCAGTAAGCCTTCAGAATCGTCAGTGAACAGTTATATTGATGAAATTTCATGTAAGTTTCAGTATAAGAGTGTTAACCATTCGGTTAAAAACATGTGCCAGTTTGATTACATAGCAGTGGTTGATATAAAGGACGCTTATAGGGTAGTCAACATTCATCCATCGGATCGTGTGAAGCAGGGCCTGGTCTGGGACTCTGGTGGGGGCCTTGAATATTATGATGATAACAGGTTATGCATGGGGCTCTCTTCGAGTTCGTACATTTTCAGTAAAATTTCGGAGTTTGTTACGAGATGTGCGGTTCGGGAAGGCGTAAACAAGGTGACTAATTACCTTGATGATTTTGCAGTGGTGGAAAGCAGTTTTACTGAATGCTGCCGCAGTCAGAACATTTTAATTGCAATATTGCGTAGGTTGTGTTTCAACATTAGCTTTGAAAAGCTAGGGTCCCCATCTCAGACTAAGCGGTTCCTCGGGATTGAAATTGACACTGTGGCGCTGCAGCTGCATCTTCCGCCAGATAAGATAGCAAAGTTGAAGAAACACCTGTTGACCTTTGCCAATAAGCGCAAGGCATCCAGGAAAAAGCTTGAGCAACTTGGGGATCGTCTTTCTCACTGTGCAATAGTCGTCCGTGGGGGCCGCTCCTTCAGCTATAAGATTGCTGAAAAAAACGTTCTACAAATTTAGATTAAACGCAGAGTTCCGCGACGAGATTAATTGGTGGATTAGGTTTGTCGACAGATTCAACGGATATGCTAAGATGCTTTGGCACCATTCTCCAATGTTATCAGTTTACACTGACGCGTCTAGTGCTGGGTTCGGGGCGATCCATGCGGACGACTGGTGTGTTGGGTTTTTTGATTCAGCGGTACAAACCGAAGTTGGGCCTCAGTTAGGCCATCATTATGGGAGTTCACATAAGAATTGTGAGGATTCTCACATTAATATAAGAGAGATGTGGGCGGTGGTAAGCACTTCGGACCGTTGGTGTAGACTCTGGGCAGACCGTTCAATGGTGTTTGTCACGAATAACACCACTGTCCGTTCGGCGCTTGCCACCAGTCGTTGTTCTAACAAAGTTATAATGACTTGGGTGAAGGAACTCTTTTGGAAGTCTTGCAAGTATAATTTCTCTATTACTTCAGTATATCTGTCAAGTAAGAATAACAACATTTGTGATGCAATGAGTAGATGGACTGAAACAGGGAGCGGTCAGCGTATAATAAGCGCTGACCCTCTCCGTAGATTATGTTGTAGCTATTTGTTTGATTAGGATGAATTTCTTTCCAGATTTAGCTGAATTGGAGGCGCATGCACGTGCATTGGCAGACCAGTGCACCGAGCTCAAGAGCTACTCGTTCGACTCAGCTACGTCGATATTTCCAGTTTATCGATTATGACTGTGGGCTCCTGTCGCCTATTCCTTGCCCTTCCTCCCAGGTCGCCTTATACATCACCTGGCTTAGCCGCACCTTGTCTTACTCTTCAATAACGAACTATTTGAGCGCTTTAAATTTGTTTCTAAAGTCTGAGGGTTCTGAGCCTATTGACTATAATGCTCATCAAGTGAAAACAGTATTGGGAGGAGCTAAGCGAGTCCTGGGTTGCTCAGTTAGGACCGCGGCACCTATTCTGCCGAAAGACCTATTGGCAATGTTTGAACTTATGTCAAGTAGTTCAGGGCACACTTGTATTTGTGCAGCGCTATTGACGGGTTTCCGCGGGCTGCTGCGTAAGAGCCAGTTAACTGATTCGGACTCAGTTCTCCTCCGTTCGGACTTGTAGTTTCTACCCTTGGGGGATGATGATATCGGTTAGAAAGTCGAAGACTATACAATTTTCGCAGAAGAAGCTGTTGATACCTGTCACTGCCTTGCGCAATACAGACTTGTGCGCAGTCTATTGGGTGTGGAAACATTTTCTGGAAACTCACGTAGCAAGCGGTGATGCCGCTTTTCAGGTGCCATCACCAGCAGGCGGTTTTCGCCTTTGGAGTATAGGGCTATGCAGGCAGCCATCAAGGGCCTGTCGGGGGCGGCGGGGCTGGATCCTGAGTCTTTGTTGTGCCATTCACTTCGCAGAGGGGGGGCAACCTTCTTGGCGTTGCAGGGAGCCAGCATCGCAGAGATAAAACAGAGGGGGGACTGGTCTTCGGACACTGTGTTTCAGTACATTAGCACCCCTGTGTCAGACCATATCTTGAACGACATGAAAGTCGCTTTGGTTCTGGACACTTATTGAGGTTTGGCTGGGTGGGATGCTCACGCGTCTGTGGCGAGTTTGCCCAGCCATTTACCTATATAGATATATAATAAAAGGAGGATCATATTGGTTGATGTAATAAATGATCGTATCGGCCAGTCTACCATTGTTGCTTATCCTTACACAGTGTATATACTTGTATACAGGTGTAGGGTGCATTAGTTGGGGAGCCGTTGTGGGCTCCAGGGTAGAGAGCTGCGATCCGCCAGGTTAAGGATACTTCGGGCGGGGGAGTTGAGATGCCCTAGTCGGCGCCACCATCAAGATCGGCAGGTTCTAGTTCAATCCGCCAGGGGGCGTCGGGGTCCCCTTCCGCCTTGTCCTTGGTCTGGCCCATCACTGCCTGCCCGTCCAGCACCGTAGCCAATTATTGGTGCCCGCTCGTCTTGTTTTTTTTTTTGTTCTCTTATGTTCTTGTTACTGTTTATTCTAATTGATCGGTAGGGTGGGTTTGCCCAGCCATTTGCCTATATAGATATATAATAAAAGGTGGCTCATATTTGTTGATGTAATAAATGATCGTATCGGCCAGTCTACCATTGTTGCTTATCCTTACACACAAATTTAAAGAAAGAAAAAAAAGTGGGAAGGCCAAACAAAGGCATGTGCATGAACAAATCGGTACAAGTCACACTACATGTTTGTTGTGACGGAGTCATTTCTTATTACCATTGTATTACCTTGTATGTTATATTGCCATGTAACTTGTATTACCATGCAATTCTATATTACCTTGTAATTTGCTATATAACGTGAGATGTCACAGAGTGTAGGTTGCTGATATTGTTTGTTTGCTTGTTGTTGTTTTACGTCCTAGCAACATCTAAGGTCATATCAGGACGGGTACCGACTTGTGACAGTGCGCACTCATGGCAACTTTATAGTGCTGCCCCACTAGAAGACCAGGCCGCCAGCACCATGACCTGATATCCCACTCAGTCACATTATCCTGACACTGAGCCAACCAGTCCTTGCCCTATCCTAATAATGCCGAGCGCCAGGCTAGGAAGCAACAAGTATCAATTTTTAAGTCATTGGTTTGAACCTGGCCGGGAAGTTGCAACACCTCTCTAAGTGTATCAAACCTGCTATTAGGTTTACAGTCTTAGCAGCTCTCAGATCTACACCCTTCATTGGGCAGCATAAATTCCCAGTTGATTTGTTTCAGAATCTTGATTGGTTCAAGAGGTTTGCTAGTTCCCTTAATGCTATTTTGTTACTACCCAGTGAACCTAGGCAACACTGGCTCATCGAGTGTGACTCGACCTCACAGCAGGGGGCGCTTTCTCTCAAACTGAGTTTTATGCGGTAGAGTACCCTCAAGAAACATTAGATCTTAACTTGGCAATTCATCAGCTCGAAGCTATGAAACTGGTCCACACTGTTGTCTCCCTCATGCCCAACATGTCCATAGTAGTAAATAAGACAATTTAGCATCACAAAAGGTCCTATTATCCGGTAATGGTGACGACTAATCCCTTTGCGCCTGTGCTCATCAACTTTGGCAACTGTCTTCTACAAATAATTTTCCAGGAGCAGACCTGATATTAGCAGATGGCCTCAGTCGCCTCTACTCATATCTTCTCTCGTGACATACAGCTTCATTAGTCTGCAAAGATCGTAAACTTAACAAGTATTCCCCACATTAACTCTACACATTCTTAATTTCGCTCTGTAATTTTGTTTTGGTGTTGTTTTTTGGGGGGCTTTGTACCTGGAAGATAGTACTTTTCTTGGCCCTATCTTCCAGACTACTCATCAGCGCCTCCTCCAGCTGTACACGAGTGACCTTGCTCCATGAACGTGGTAAAACAAGGTTGGCCACCTGAGGAAATGCATGACAATCGGCACTGAACATCACATGACTCCACTGAGCCCTAAAGTGTACGGTCTGCTGTCTTTGCTGCTACTCGGCCACGCATAAGTCACCTGGGGCCGTGATGAATTATTTTAGCTCGGTGAAGTTATGGGTGATCTGGAGGTCGGTTAGGCAGGTTGTGGTAAAGGGACGAGATGGGAAGCGCACTCGTGATCGATTTGGCGGGAAGGGTCAACTGGTGGGGTCGGGTAGGATCGCCCCTAGCGTTACTGAGAGCTAGTAGTAGTGGCTCCACCTATCGCTTCATTATGCAGGGTTCTCCACCCGCAAATTACTCATGTTACCTGTAATATGCACAATTTAGCAAGGCGGAGTCATGGAGTAATATTGGTTAAAAGTCTTTAATCAGCCAGGACTGGGTGGTCTTAGTTCTAACATGGCAGATCCGACAGCTCCGGTATCAGTAAGTACGTTCATTTCTACCGTCCATAATGGGCGGAACCCGACCCTCAACCAATTAAGTGAGGCGAGGGTTGCTGCTCACGAGGATGTTTTTCGGGACATAGCGATGCACTGCCGCGGATGTCCAGGAGCCGAGCTGCATAATCTCGGCGAGGGAGCTGCCTGCCGCAGCACAGGCCTGCGCCCCGCCCCTTCTGAGGCTGTGGAGCGTATAGTCAGTGGGCGCCCTTACGCCGATGGCAGCCAGACTCATGCGGAGGGCAGCAAGCATCACTTGTGGCCGGAGTGGGACGTCCCCAGCCAACAGGAACGCCGGATCAGATGGGTGCGGATGTTGGAACACGATGTATTGATCCCAAGCCGCCACGGGGCAGCACTGGGACCCTGGTAAGCTTTGGATGGCGATGCGGTATGCTTGGTCCGGCCGCCACCTGGTCTTGGTGGTGCGGACCAGTACCGCGAGCCCTTCCCGTGTTCTAGTAATGTCTGCCCGTCTCAGGTAGTGGCCCGGGTGACGAGAGGAGCCACTCGCGAGCAGGTTACCCTGGCGGAGTAGGGTTGTGTAGCCGATGAGGAGTGCCGCCACAAGTACTCGGGCTGTTGGACCCGCTGCTGTGAGGTAGCCTGTTAGCGCCATGATGTGTTGCGGAGTGAGCGGCGGGGCCGGTCTTGGGGTGTGGTTCGCTAGACGTGCCAAGCCCCTTTTCATCAATGCGACCGGGTAGGTGTCGAAGGGGGTTGGGGACCCTCCGAATATGAGTACCCATGTCTTGGCCCCACTGAGATACTTCATGGCGCCTCCCGGGGACGCGAGGGTCTCCTTTAAATGTAGTATATATGCCATCACGTCGTACTGCGTGGGGGCGAGTGGGTCGAAACGATGCCGAGCTGCAAAGGTGACATATTTCCTCGCTTGGACCGCCTTGTTCCTCCAGGTCCCACTCGCCAGGCCCGCAAAGTATACTTCCAGGATTCCGTTGTGTGTTTGTTCGGTGTAGCCTGTGAATAGAGGGAGCAATTAATACGAAATTCGCAGGCTTAGTTATAGGCCATGAGTAAAAATGCTCTCAAAACGGACTTCAATTTCAGTAATGCTCAGCTCTCTAGTGAGGCGACCTGCCCTGACGCCAGCATCCACGTCAAATGCCCTCCTGCTCAGGGCATCCGCGAGAACGAGGTCCTTTCCGGGCTTATGCCTTATTTCGATTTCACATCCATTTGTTGCCGCGAAGAGCCATATCTCCCTGGCGCATGCTGTTAGTATGGGGTCTCTGCCCGCCCCTGATTCGAGTACCTGTTGGCTGGCCGCGTTATCTGTGTTTATGATGATGAGGTGTTCCTCAGGGTGTGGGGGTGCCAGAGCCCTCATGGCGACGACCAAGTTTATTGCCTCTAAGTGTGCAATATTGCTGTATTTGGAAATGATACTGTCCGTATTGCTTTTCCGTAGAAATGTGACTGGGAGACGAGTCGCATTCTATCGTCCATTGCATCATGGGTTCTGTCCTTAGCAGGACCAGACCGTTCGTCCGTGCCGCAAAGTCCAAGAACCATCTCACGTCGTCTTTTAGACCATCCTTGACTGGGTGCCTTCCAGTGGCGGGAGTTTGTCGCAATGCTTGAAATATTCGTGACATGAACCGTCTCGCCGGAACAATGCATATCGCGATGTGGTGTAGTCTCCTGGCCAATCGTTGTATGTCCTTTTTGGAAGCGGTGTTCTTGTGTGTCCACTTCTTGCATTCCGCGAGCGTGTCCTCAAGCTTTTCACGAGGGATTGTGACTCTCATGTCGTCCGCGATATTTTGAAGCCAAGCCACACCACTGATTTTGCTGGTGGGTGGCATTTGTTGCGCGAGAGTGAAAGGCCAAGCTGGTCCGTCAGGTGAATCAGGTCTTTGTAAGCTGCCTCCGCCTCCCTCCGGGAGGGGGCCACCCTGACAAAGTCATCTAAGTAGCAGTGCATGTGGTGGCCCTTTTTTCTAAGGAGGTAGACTACCGCGTTTGTTGTCCTAGCACAGGCTATTGATGAGGTGCGACATCCGAACGGTGGTGCGATGTCTGTGTAGTAGGCACCGTCTAGAGTCACACCGAGTAGTGGTGTTGAGAGGGGGCATGTGCGGAGTTGGCGATAGGCACGTTCGAGGTCCACGTGCCACAGATAGCAGCCTGTGCCTAGGCGTGCTACCTCGTCTGCCGCGTCCATGACATTCGGGAGGCTATATGTGCTTGGGATACCTTGGTAGTAGCCCCTGGTGATGCCATCGTTGACACTGGCGCCGCGTGGCCAGCTGAGGTCCATGATGACGCGCCTGCTGGTGGAATTCTTCTTAAGGCGTGTCATTAAGGGGCTTGTCTGGGACCATGGGTAGAAGGGAGGTTCTTTAAAGGGGCCTAGCAAAGCACCGTGGTCCCTTTCTGTAGCTATGTACCGCCGTATGTCTTCGATCTGGTCGGGGTCGTCAGTGTGGTTGGCGATGCAGGTGACAGGGGGCTCTGTGGCTGCGTAGTCAGCGGGCCATCCATATTCTAGGAACTCCACCACCTGGCTATCGTGATAGCCTATTAGTAGCTCCCTCCAAACCTTGATGACGAGGCCTGAGGGGATGGATATCCGAGCCTTCATGTGGTTTGGTAACGCTGTAGCCCTTACTTGCTGGTAAATGTTCAGATAGCCCTGGTGTTTTTCCCATAGGTCTGTTTGCGGGTGTGGCCATATGTCGCTCAGTATGGGCCTATAGTCCATGGGTGTCATGGGCGGGCGTGAGTTAAGGCTTGCAACGTCCGCGCCTGTGTTGTGCATTGTTGGCTCGTCCCAGCCTGCTTCCTCATCACCTCTGCTTCCTAAGGCTGTGACATATGTATCATGGCTGATGCCATGGACACCGTGATCCTTGATTCCTATGCTGTCGTCACTGATGCTGACCTTTTGCATGGTCGCGGTCGGTGGCTTGGTCCCAACGGCGTATTCTGTTGGCGGCCAGGTATATGTTGCGCCGGTGGCGCCCCTTGTCGTAGCTTCCTGGAAGCTGTGGTCCTTACGTGAGGAATGCATGGCATCGGGGATGCCGAGTTTTCTTTCAGGTTTGAGTGCCTGACTGCGTCTGTTTCTTGGCTTGTCGAGCGTCTGAACGGCCTGTTCTACAGGTGGCTTACCGTTATCCGTAGGGGCCTGTGTGGCATTGTGCCTGCCCCAGAGTTTGCCTGCGCTTGCTGTGTGTGGGCTGGTTGCCTCGAGTTTGCAGTGCTTGAACTTGACAGGCTCCTCGTCTGCCAAAATGGTGACGCGCGGGGAGCCCCACTTAAAAAAACCTGAGGTCTGTTGCGCGGATGATGAGGCTGCTACCTTCTTTTCGAGGAAACGCTTTTTATTTATGCAGTCTTTCTCTTTATGGTTGTTCGTGCGGCGATACTTGTTCGCGCACCAAGCGCACACGTGTACCTTCCTGTCTGGCATCGTTCCGTGTGTCTCTGCGAAACCGCACTCATTGCCCCAATTCCAAGGGTGGCATGTCTTCCCGTCTGTGTCGCGATTAAATTTGTGATGGCTCTCTGTTGCTCTGTCCGCGCCGCCAGCTACGTGGGTGGTGTTGTAGTTGTTGTGAGTGCTCTTGTTAACAACCGTATTATGGACCCGCATTCCTAAGGCAAAGACGTCTCGTTGCACATCTTTAATCGCATATTGATCTATCCATCCATTTGGAAGTCGACCATCTTCAATCATCGAGAAGACGCGCTCTGACCATCGGCGGCATGTCTCCCATTGCCAGTCCTTTGCCATGGTAGCCAGTTGGTGGATGTGGTCCATTATAGGGTCTGACCAGGAGTCCGGGATCTCGGGTGCCCTGAGCATAGTGCATAGCGCTTCCAGGTACTCAGGCCAGGTCGCCTCAGCCATGCCACCTCTCCCTTCTATCTCCGCGAATTACATAGTTATGGGGGAGCCGTAATAATTTACCTTTCTTCTTTCCGAGTGCTGCCCCGGCTGCCACCAAGTGAAGACGTGTGATCTGGAGGTCGGTTAGGCAGGTTGTGGTAAAGGGACGAGACGGGAAGCGCACTCGTGATCGATTTGGCGGGAAGGGTCAACTGGTGGGGTCGGGTAGGATCGCCCCTAGCGTTACTGAGAGCTAGTAGTAGTGGCTCCACCTATCGCTTCATTATGCAGGGTTCTCCACCCGTAAATTACTCATGTTACCTGTAACATGCACAATTCAATGAGAAACAGATATAGATGAAAAACTTTTTTTTGTTGAATGTAAAAAATGTTTTGCAGTGGGTGGGGTTTGAACCCATACCACCAAACAACTTCAGATTACAAGTCCAACACTCTAACCACTAGGACACAGAGACCACACATGATTAGTACTCTCAGTTCAGGCTATTTGTGTATTGACCAATTTCATGTGACGTCAGCACGTGGATTTTAGGTCAGTGCTGGCTGCAAGATGACACACTGTCACACTGCAAACTCAATGGCTATGAGCAATCTTCATAGAGAAAAGGTGAAATATCTCTAAATCCATACCACCTAGACACAACCGCTTGAAATACATGTAGAAAACATATTCAACGAATAGATTATATTAAATTGATATGGTTAGGGTTCTGGATTTCTATTAATTTTGAATAAAATAAACGTTTTGTACTGAGCGTACCGGCAAATTCAGTGCATTGTCAATGGCCGTGAGCAATCTTCTTACAGAAAAAGTGAAATATCTCTAAAACTACACCACCTAGAGACAAACCGCTTGCTATACATATAGAAAACATATTCAACGAATAGATTATATTAAATTAAAAGGTTGGGGTTCTGGATTTCTATTAAATTTGAATAAAATAAGGGTTTTGTACTGCACGTACCGGCAAATTCAATGCATTTTCAATGGCGGAGAGGAATCTTCTTACAGAAAAAATGAAATATCTCTAAAACCACAGCACCTAGACACAAACCGCTTGGAATACATATAGAAAACATATTCAAGGACTAGATTATATTAAATTTATATGGTTAGGGTTCTGGATTTCTATTAATTTTGAATAAAATAAACGTTTTGTACTGAGCGTACCGGCAAATTCAGTGCATTGTCAATGGCCGTGAGCAATCTTCTTACATAAAAAGTGAAATATCTCTAAAACTACACCAGGTAGAGACAAACCGCTTGGTACACATATAGAAAACATATTCAACGAATAGATTATATTAAATTAAAAGGTTGGGGTTCTGGATTTCTATTAAATTTGAATAAAATAAGGGTTTTGTACTGCACATACCGGCAAATTCAATGCATTTTCAATGGCCGAGAGCAATCTTCTTACAGAAAAAATGAAATATCTCTAAAACCACAGCACCTAGACACAAACCGCTTGGAATACATATAGAAAACATATTCAAGGACTAGATTATATTCAATTTATATGGTTAGGGTTCTGGATTTCTATTAGTTTTGAATAAAATAAACGTTTTGTACTGCGCGTATCGGCAAACTCAGTGCATTGTCAATGGCCGTGAGCAATCTTCATACAGAAAAAGTGAAATATCTCTAAAACTACACCACCTAGAGACAAACCGCTTGGTACACATATAGAAAACATATTCAACGAATAGATTATATTAAATTAAAAGGTTGGGGTTCTGGATTTCTATTAAATTTGAATAAAATAAGGGTTTTGTACTGCACATACCGGCAAACTCAATGCATTGTCAATGGGAGTGAGCAATCTTCTTACAGAAAAAGTGAAATATCTCAAAAACCACACTACCTAGAGACAAACCGCTTGGACCACATATAGAAAACATATTCACCGAATAGATTATATTACATTTATATGGTTAGGCTTCTGCACTGCTATTAATTTTGAATAAAATTAAGGTTTTACACTGCGCGTACAGGCAAACTCAGTGGCAGTGTCCCTTCGTTCTGCAGCCGAGCTGCGCGCGCATACACAATGTTTACAAACATTGAAAGGCATCCATAGGACGTCACATATAAAACGTGTGTGTGTGTGTTTGTTTGTAGTTGTTTTACGTGCTAGCAACATCTAAGGTCATATCAGGACGGGTACCGACTTGTGACAGTGCGCACTCATGGCAACTTTATTGTGTTGCCCCACTGGAATACCAGGCCACCAGGCCACCAGCACCATGACCTGATATCCCACTCAGTCACATTATCCTGACACTGAGCCAACCAGTCCTTGTCCTATCCTAATATTGCCAAGCGCCAGACTAGGAAGAAACAAGTATCAATTTTAAAGTCATTGGTTTGACTCGACCAGGATTCAAACTCACGACCCCACGATCTACCAACACGGGAGACGGACACTCTAACTCTAACTGTGACTGAGTGGGATATCAGGTCATGGTGCTGGCGGCCTGGTATTCCAGTGGGGCAGCACTATAGAGTTGCCATGCGTGCGCACTGTCACAAGTCGGTACCCATGCTGGTATGACCTTAGATGTTGCTAGGATGTAAAACAACAACAAACAAAACAAACAAAACAAACAGACAAACAAGCATGCATACATCCATCCATCCATCCATCCATCCATCCATCCATACATACATACCTTGTATATGTGACGTCCTATACACAAATAGCCTGAAGTGAGACTACTAATTATGTGTGGTCTCTGTGGCCTTGTAATCTGAAGTTGTTTGGTGGTGTGGGTTCAAACCCCATACACAGCAGAACCATTTTTTACATTCATCAACAAAAAAACGTTTTTCATCTATATCTGTTTCTCATTGAATTATATTATATTTTACATTACACAAATATATTTCCTGATTGAACTACTCTAAAGAAGATTGAAAATACCCCAGTTTTACTCTCCCTTCTCTCCACTCACCCAGCCATTTTAAAAACAACAGCTGCCAGCTAGTACCAGCCTCAGAACTGACCCACTTCTGGTGGTGAAGTGGGTCCCCTACTCTCCCCACACATATTTGGTTCTTTAAACATAAAACCCAAACAAGGTTGTGCTTGGAGAGCATTTGTCGGAGTACGGTTCCCGTCGCCAGCGACCTATATCTGGTCCCTTTAAGCAACTAATGGACCAAAAAAAAACCCACAAAAAAACCCTCCATCCTCTAACATCCAACCCAATCAACACTATATAAACGGCAAAGCAAATTGATACCAAAATACTGTTTGCGCGTGCCTTTTTCTATTCTCTATATCACACTAATGTTTGTTGCTGACATGACATTAAAAGAAAAAAAACATCATTCACTCATTGACCTACAGGTTAGTAATTGATTTCATGTAATAGTTTTCATTTACAGGTAATATCAGGAGCTTGTCATACAACACAGTGCTAACACTGAACTAAAATTGTGCTTGCACAATTGGTATAGAAATGTCAGAGATCAATAAGTATCTGAAGTAGAACTAACAGGCATGACGTACCCTTCAAAGACTGCCGCAGCAAAGTGTCCACCAGCCGTCATGAAGATGATCCACTTGGTCTGATATGGCAGGGCAGCTACCATGGATATGAGCCCCTCCTTGTCCCCAGGCCGATTCTAGACAAAACCAAATCCCTCTCATTAGATCGTTTCCCCACTGTTGGGGTGTGTGGAGTTTTGGGGATCTTTGAGGGTAGGAGGCGGCGTGGATTTTTCTCAGTTCCTGTACTTTATGCAGATTATGATAATTAATTAAATAATAATGTGAAAAGACGTTCCGTGAATGCAGGATACATCTAAGAATCCAGTAAACGATCTGGAATACTAGCAGGGAAATTTCCTACAACTATATCCTTTTACTGATCATATTTGAATGTAAAAAGGGGACGGGGGAGAGGCAACTTTTTCATATACTAACACATAGACATAGTTGATACAGTCCGTGGCGCCATCTGTATCACACATTATTAACCAAGACATAACCATCTACATCTATCATTATTTCTACTAACAGTTTTGTTTGTTTTACATCCTAGCAACATCTAAAGTCATATCAGGATGGGTACCGACTTGTGACAGTGCGCACTCATGGTGACTTTATTGACCAATTTCATATGACATCAGCACGTGTATCTAGGTCAGTGCACGTGTCTCTTGGCTGCAGGACAACATCTGGTCATACTGCAAACTCAATGGCTATGAGCAATCTTCATAGAGAAAAAGTTATATATCTCTAAAACCCCACCACCTGGAAACCAACTGATTGGAATACACATAGAAAACATGTTTACCAAAAGGGTTATATTAAATTGATACGGTTAGGGTTCTGGATTTATATTAAGTTTGAATAAAACTTACGTTTTGCACTGCGCGTACCGGCAAACTGCCCGCGAAGGGTAAAACACCGCAGTGATGTGTGCTGCAGCAATGCTATGTCTATGCAAAGCTTTATTTTTGTAAAATAAATTTAAAAGCTTTCATTGGATCGATTAAAAATATCTTAATGCGCGATTGAAGAGGAAGATCTGAAGTATTTAATGTAACCTAAGAGCAATTTACGCTGAAAGTATTAAAAACAGAGATAATAGTGAAAGTTGTGATATTCTGAGTGTCAGTGCCAGTATTAGCCTTACCAGATCATGGCCTCAAAAACTATTTTCGCAAAATAAATTCAAGAACTTCCAATTGGCTGATAAAAAAAAACCTGAATGTGAAATTGTAGAGAAAGATCTGAACTATTTAATAGAAACAAGATAAATTTGCTTTCAAAGCACCAAAAATCACAAATTACTGTGATAGTTAGGGTGGTTTTAATGTTGTCTCTGCCTATGACAGCGTGTTGTGAGCGCAAAAAGCCGTGAGCAATCCTCATACAGAAAAAGTGAAATATCTCTAAAACCACACCAAAAAAAAGTGAAATATCTCTGAAACCACAGCACCTAGAAACAAACTGCTTGGAATACATATAGAAAACATATTCAACGAATAGATTATATTAAATTTATATGGTTAGGTTTCTGGATTTCTATTAATTTTGAATAAAATAAACATTTTGCACTGCGCATACAGGCAAACTCAGTGGCAGTGTGCAATCATTCTGCAGCCGAGCTGCGCGGACATACACGATGTTTACAAACATTGAAATAGGTCTATAGTGCTGCCCCACTGGGAAACCAGGCCACCAGCACCATGACCTGATATCCCACTCAGTGACATTATCCTGACACTGAGCCAACCAGTCCTTGCCCTATCCTAATAATGCCGAGTGCCAGGCTAGGAAGCGACAAGTGTAAATTTTTGTCATTGGTTTGACTCGACCAGGATTCGAACCCACGAATGCATGGGTTCGGTTCTCCCGATCTCCCAAAACAGGAGACGGATGCTCTACTCATTCGGCCGCCTGTCTGGTTTGTACTAACAGTGTAATTTACATTACAAACATAGAATGCACATAGAAAGAGAAAGTGAGAGGAACTACCCTCTTGCTGTGGACAACACATCGGTAGATAGAAATGAGCTGATTGTAAGAGTTCCGTAGAAATACTCTCGGGTGCCGCCGGCCTATCCCCTCTACGTGTACTGACAGCTCACTGTCACTGTCAGTGTCACTGTCAACACCCGCCCGCCGAGTCATCACAGGTTCTGGCAGAGCCAGCTTCTTGGTGTTGCCGTCCCCATCATCGTCGAAGCTATCGGATGAGTCAGACCCAGATATGCTGGAGATGTCTTCCGCTGCAAATGTATGTATAACTTATAAGCTATCGAAAACACCTGCTAGCAACATGGACAGAATTTAACGAATAAAATATCATAAACTTGCATGGATAAGACTTAAATCAAATGCCAAGTAGACTGACTGCTTTAACACAAACGAATGGCAACTCCGAGAAATGATGAATGAGCATTCCATGTTCTGCCTTAGCAGGTGGGTGTTTATAGGTGACGAGTGCCAGGACACGGGCAGACAGTGGAGTGAAGCCACGGGCTACACTTCACATGGTGAGGTGGGGGTGCATGCGGCAAGAAAGTGTCTTGTTCAGGGAAGTCCCACACAGGACAAATAGAAGTAAATCTGATGCTGTGTACCTATGTCTCTCGGCCAAGGAGGCCTCGAGATATAGGTACACAGCGTCAGACTTCCACTCCCCCCCCTCTCTTTAATCACTTCAATAGATGCTCCGCAGAGTCTTAAGAAGCTAGCACCACCTCTTCTCAGGCTGTGCGTTGAGAACAGTGCCGGGTTCATACCAGCTAACGCACACAATTGCTTTATTACCTTCATGTAAAAGGTATACATTATTTTCTTCCGGACATCAACAACGAACAGTGAATATAGTTGGATGAGAAACTTCTCTGGCTGGTAACCCCGAAAGGCCCCTCCGTTTAATAGCAATAGGTCAGTTAGAATAGTCAAGTACAGTAAAGTCAAATTTCCGATCGACTGGAGGCCGTATATCGGCTGAACCGCCCGAAGTCGCCTCCCCCGGGGCGCAAATCCCTCTGATTGGCTGATAGGCTGCGGCTAGGCAAGCCTAGCGGGGGGAGCAGAGGCGGTACAGCGCCCATCCGCCACGCAGCAGGTGGGGAGGCAAGGCCCTGCAGCCTAAATAATATGAGCATAACAAGTTATACAATACATTATTTATCTTCCGGACAACAACAACGAACAGTGAATATAGTTGGATGAGAAACTTCTCTGGCTGGTAACCCCGAAAGGCCCAAACACACCCAAAAGGATTTTCCTCACCCGACCGACAGCATGGCTGCTACCCTCATGTCTGACGCGAGCCTCTGCTCAATGGGGGCGCGCAAGTAGTCGAAGACAGCGTCTGATTTCCAATCCCCCCTCTCCTTTATCTGTAGAATTGACGCCCCACATTGTCTAAGAAAGGTGGCCCCACCTCTGCGCAGGCTGTGCGTTGTAAAATTCCCGGGCTGGAGACCCACCTGGCCGCAAAGCAGGTTTAGCGATGCCAAGTAGAAACCATAGGGCAGGGCAACCGAGCCGGCGGCACATGGGATCCTGAACGCCTTACTCTCTGGTGGTGCCAGCATGTCATCAAAGTGTCTACGCACCCAATATAAAGCACGCAAGGCAGGGTTCAACACACAAGAAACCGGGATAATATGCGTTCTTTCGCGAAATTGTATTGTCTTAGATTTCCTCACCCGGACCATCATCCCCCACTTATGGAAAGTGAAGTCCGACCTGAGTAAGGAGGAGTCCGAGTCCGTTACGTGGCACTTCCTTAAGAGCGCCCTAAATGACAGCAGGATGGCCGCACGCAAAGTGAGGTGACCTGGTGTCAGCTGCATCCTGTTGAACAGTTGTAGCAATTGGTGTGGCAGTAAAGGGGGCACCTGCTTCGGCGCATACCCCAAGGATCTTCTGATACCCGACATGCATTTCCGCACCCGGTGATTTTTGTAGTCTAACGGGGGACAACCAAGATCTTTTAGGTGGTTGTTCAACGCACTCAGGTACTGCCTTATTGAGCTATAGCATATACGTCTTGCTAAGTATGACATGTACATACACACCTGGTCCGGTTTGCAAGGATAAGGTGACACCGTATCTGCGAACACATTGCAAAACTCCAAGTACGCTTTTATCTGGACAGAGCGGGTTTGCTTAGTGCCGTCCGCGTAATGCGCGTCCTCGAACGCGCCACACTCCTCCCGCAGCCTCGACCAGTCTGAATTAGCAATGGAATAGATCATGACAGCACATGGCCATTGACACATCCGCGTCTCGTACTCGTGCAATACTTTTGAATTCGTCTAGCCGACTTAGGCTATCGCAAATCACATTAACCTTTGTGCTGATGTAAACCGCTTGGATATCAAAGTTACTTTGGATCCATTTCCAGAAAATCAAGTGTAACCAGGCCATTGTTGTTTTGTTTTTGCTTCTACCTGAATTTAGCGCCGCTCTAACCTGAGTGTTGTCCGTGACGAATACCACTGTCCTATTCTCCCATAGGTGCCCCCATAGTATGGGCCAGAGCTCCAGAACATTGATGTTGTCAGTTTTGCAACCCGCGTTTTGCGCCCCCTTAAAGTGATGGCCCAACCAGGTCTCCAAGGGTTTTGCGTTACTGAATTTGAAAGCTCCTGCGAGCCAGTCCGAATCGTGGGTAGCCCCAAAACCGAACAGGGAGGCGTCACTATAGTCAAATTTCCGATCGACTGGAGGCCGTATATCGGCTGAACCGCCCGAAGTCGCCTCCCCCGGGGCGCAAATCCCTCTGATTGGCTGATCGATTGCGGCTTGGCAAGCCTAGCCGGGGGAGCAGAGGCGGTACCGTGCCCACCCGCCACGCGGCAGGTGGGGAGGCAAGGCCCTGCAGCCTAAATAATATGAGCATAACAAGTTATACAATATGTAAGCGGGACTGAGTGCCCTGCTCTTGGCAACCTGAACGCTTGGGCCCCAGGAGGGGCCGGGCATTCCCTAAAATGACGTTCCACCCAGTGTACCACGCACAGGTCTGTACTTTCGCCACTGGGATTCGGTGCACTTTCTCTCTGAACTGAATGGTCTTCGACTTAGTAATAATGGGTGAAAGGATACATCTCCTCTCATGAAATCATTGTCAGACAAGGTCACATGGCCTTCCTCAACAGGGCCCTAAATGATAGGAGCATGGCCGCCCATACTGCAGTATGACCCAAAGTCAGTTGTAAGATCCCAAATAGCCTCAGTAGGTCTGGCGGCAGCAGTGGCGCTACCTGCTTGACTGCGTCTCCTTTCAACCTTCTGATACCCGCCATACACTTTTTATTTTTATGGCATGCATAATTTATTGGTGAACACTCCAGGTCCTTTAAGTGGTTGCACAGTGCGCTTAGATAATTTATGATAGATGAGTAGCACAAGCGTCTTGCCAAGAAAGTCATGTAAAGGCAAACCTGATTATCACCACATGGATAGGGATCCAACCGATCCTCGAAAGTTTCACAAAAATCCAAGTACACACATACTTGGACTGACCTAGTTTTGTGTGTGGAGGCTGCGTAGTGAGCCCTCTCAAAGACTCCGCGCTCTTTGACCAAGGCCTCCCAGTCTGCAATGAAAATTCAACAGTGAAAGATTTTGTGGCAGCACAGATTCATTGCCACGTCAGCATCCCACTCCCTAGCAATGTTTCTATAACAGTGCAAGCGACTCAGGCTGTCACAAATTACGTTATCATGCATGTTTATGTATACTGACTTTACCATAAAGTTGTGCGTCACCGACTCCCAAAATATCAACCGTAACCACTTCATTGTTGGTTTATTTTTGCTTCTACCTGTATTTAAGGCAGCACATACCTGCGTGTTGTCCGTGATAAAAACTACCAACGAGTCCCGCCAAGTGCTACCCCATCTCCTGACTCCCAGCAGTACCGGCAACATCTCCAATACATTTATGTTATCCGTGGCACAGCCAACATCATCAACATCTGCCGAGTGATGCCCTAGCTGCACATGTTGTTTATTCTTACTTTTCCCAAAGAAGCCTGCCAACCAGTCTTTACCATGCAGAGCCCCGAATCCTGTAAGTGATGCATCACTGTACACCGACACCACTGGCGCGGTCGCCGGAATTATTTTTGCATGACCATTGAAAACGGCCGCAAATTCCAGCCACCATCGGAGATCTTCCCTGAATTCTTCATTTAGCCTTACTTTATGGTGATTTCTCCTGGCGGAGGCCATTAGGTCGTAGACCCTCCTAGAAAAGGTCCTGCCGCCATGTACTACCTAACAGCAATGTACCAATATGCCCCCCAGCCCCTCTAGCTCAAGTTTAGATGCTTTCCTTCTCTTAATGAATTTCTTTAGCTGTGTCTCCAATTTCTCTAGTTTATCTTTAGGTAGCCTCAGCTCCATCTTTTTTAGAATCTATCTCAATCACAAGGAATTTTATCACGCATGACGCCGGTGTTAATTTCTTAAAACTCACACAGAAACCTATATGTCCTAGTATCGCCACCAGAGCTTCCTGCGCCTTCATGCACGATCTCGGGTCCCTCCCCACTAAACAGAAGTCGTCTAGATAATTTATGCAGTCAGTGTAACCTTCTCTTATCAAGCATCTCACGACAAAATCAATAATTTTGGAGAAGATAAATGGGCTGCTGCTCAGCCCCATGCACAGCCTGTAATCCCTCATAAATACCAGGCCTGACCCGAAGTCCCATGCCAAACCCTGTCTCAGCCTAGAGTCTGGGTCAGTGTTGACTGCACGATACGCATTGCTTATGTCTACCGTCGCCAGCGCATCGTTTTGCTGAAAAAATTCTGTAACACTATCTACTGACTGGTAGCTGAATTTATTACAACACGACCACGTCTGGTCATTTACACAGACCCCTTCAGGGCTTGAACAGTCCACTATAGCTCTAAAATCATCATGTCCTTTTGGTACACTCCCCAGTGCATGTGTGCACACACATTTTTCCTCCACCACAGTCAACAGGCCCTGTTCTATCTCCAGCTCCAGGCTGGCTGTCATTACTTCACCTATCGGCTGTCTAGTTATGGATGAGTAATTATCACACATATAATTCCTATCACAATCCGAATCTATCACTGAAAGAGGCTCCCCGGAGTATATACTCCCAGTCGGGGTCAACGTCTCCCCTGCAAAAACATTCCGCGAATACACACGACACGGGCGGTTTGTTTGTTTGTTTGTTTGTTGTTGTTTTACGTCCTAGCAAAATCTAAGGTCATATCAGGACGGGTAACGACTTGTGACAGTGCACACTCATGGCGACTTTATAGTGCTGTCCCACTGGGAAACCAGGCCGCCGGCACCATGACCTGGTATCCCACTCAGTCACATTATCCTGACACTGAGCACACCAGTCCTTGCCCTATCCTAATAATGCCGAGCGCCTGGCTAGGAAGTGACAAGTATCAATTTTAAAGTCATTGGTTTGACTCGACCGGGACGACACGGGCGGAGCTGACTGGTAGCACCACCCACGTTAAAGCTACAAACACAACAGCCCTGCAAACAATCATCAAAGACATCAATGGACAGTTCATTTTTTCCCACAGCCTGTAAGTCAATCACCCACAGCGTACAATACAGTTTTCCCGACAATCTCCTATTTTCGGGCGGGCCCGGTACTCTAATCCAATCAGAATTATCGTCCATCGGTCCCGGCTGTGCCGCCTGCTCCGGCTCCCCCGGGGCCTGACCATGTGCGGTCATCCCCCCCCCACGTGGCCCTGGGCTCATTAGCATCACCACGTGGCTGGACGGCGGTCCTCGTTACACAGTCCTGACCTGTTACCAACACAGCGTCGGTACAAAGTTCATTAATATGCAAAGCACCACCATTAAAGGAGCCGCCGCCTCCTCCTTCTGTGGCACACATAATACATCATTTTCAGGGCAGCGAACAATTTTAATACAGTCATCAACGGCATGCACAATATTGACACGGTCAACTACAGATTCAAAACATAAGCTCTCATCAAAGTTTACTACATCCTCAAGGTCCTTACGAGCCCGCACATGGCCCGGGTCCATGTCACTAGCAACTGTCGCTCCCGGTTTCACCATGTGGCACACTTCCTCACTGTGCGCCTTGCGGCCCCCGCAGTGCACACTGCTCGTTAGCATCCCACTCTGCTGCGCAATCCTGGCACCCTCACCACCGCCTGTTGCGGTTACGTCACTGTCGTCATCTCAGTACTTGAACACGTGGTCCGCTCCTCCTCCTGGCAGTCCACCTCCCCGACAGTCAACACATTAAAACCAAGTCAATAACGCGTGTTTTGGCAACTGTCAATGGCATGGTCCTTGCTTTTGCAAGCTATGCATTTGTGCTCTCACTTGCAGCTCATGCAACCTTCCTTGTTGTAATTGAAGCCATATCATGGACCTTTCACTCTCACCCCGCTGTCAGTGTGCGTCTTCCCCGCTGTTTGACGACTCCCCGCCTTCTTAGAGTCTTTAAGTGATTTATCATTATCTAGGTTGAAGTGGAGCAGTGAGAGCTCTTGATTGCCCATCTTGAAATGTTTCAGGCCTTCACCTTCGCTCTCACGGCCTTATCATAACCCCTGTAGGCCTCCTCTGTGTAATTAGCCATGGTGGCATGCATGCATAGGTACGCTAAGTGACCCATGTATCCACGCATGTGGCACGCTTCCATCCCCACCTTCTCCGACCGCTTCATTCCCCACAACAGTGCAGCATGTAATAATTCAAAAATTGTCACTTTCTTCACGCTCTTCTCTTCTTTAACAAACTTATCAATAGCAAACTTACTGCGGTGCTTCCTCCTCCTCCTCCTAGAGCAGCTGCGACTGTGGCTACTGCTACTTGAACTGCTTGAAGGCGACGGCGATGAGGAGGAGTAGGTAGAGCTCGGATCGCTCCCTCCCACCGTGGTAGAGTGGCTCACCACTTTTTGCGATGTGCACGCCTTCGGTTGCCCACGTGTCACCACTTCCCCGTCATCCGATGAACGCTCCAACTCAGCTCTCAGCGCTTCCTTCCTCCGCTCGCATCCCGCTGCTGAAGCCTCCCCCTCAGCGTCCTCGCCTCATCATCTTCCACGACAGCGACTTCCGCCTCGGCAGACTTCCCACCTTTCCTCTCCCGCCTCGTGCGGGGGAGTTCGCTCGCGGCTGGTGGCTCCTCCAGGCCGGCTCCTTCTCTCCCACTGCCTCCGGGCATTCCGCCTTGATATTCTTTTTGCTTATCGAGAGCTTGGTGCGCTTGCACTTCACACCTCTCGGAGCCTCGTGGTCCTCCCCGCAGGTGGGGCAGAGCTCCCAACCCATCGTATCAAGGCGTAGCTATGTAACCACGTGGCGTGCAGGCAGACCTATCCAAACTAAATCATTGGCGAAATGGGCCGTTAGTAGGGGGGTGAGGCGCCGCCTGGAGGAAGGAGGGGAATTAGGGGAGCTGCTTGGAAGCAGGCCTCCCGTTCTCCAGGCCACACTCCAGCCTCCAGTAACCCATAGTAGAAAGGAGCATATCAAAAGGAAAGGTTACAGGAGCAGTTGTAATAATAACAGAAGACAGGAGAATTACATACATAATAATATTTGCATAAGTACTTTATACCTCACAATTCCGAATTGTGGTTGATTCGGGAGGGGGGAAGCCAGGCGACCCAACCTCCCCAAGTGAACCCGATGAACACTAAGCCCTACTTCCCCCCCCCTTTCCCTCTGACCTGCATTCGGTGCCAGTACCCTGAGCAGAGAACCTTCCTTTACCACGCCCGCCTTCCCTATATATTAATGCCACTACGTCGGGGTCGGCTCTGGGGTCTTCCTCGTCGGGCTCCCAGGTCCTGTCCCTCCCGCCTCCCCTCGAAGTTGACCAAGTAGCCGACTGAACAAAAACCTGTAACATTGGAGAAAATTGATAATTAAAATAATCAATAACCCTTTTTCCCACTCCTGTGGCTGGCTTCCTTCTTCCGAATCAATAGTGTGTGCCTTAGCCCTTACCAACAAGCTCTTCAAACGTGTCCTCGGAAATCAGCTGCAGACCTTTCAGTCGCTGTCTCAGGTTATACCTATGCCAGTCTGTCCTGTAGTGGGAACTCTGTGATGAGAAAAGTCATTACGCCCTACATCGGGTCATGGTCTCATGGTTTATGCAGCATACTATACAAAGTATGTTGAGAATTGATTAGTATAACATATACAACTCTTCGTAATGGACTCAATTACTTGTATGTATGTATGTATATATATGTATGTATGTATGTATGTATGTATGTATGCATACATGTATGTATGCATGAATGTATGTATGTGTATTTATGTTTGTATACAATATATGGTTAAGGCTTACGAAATCGGGACCAGTAGCAACAAATTGTTTCTCTTGCTTAGAATATCTACACATTTATATGTTAATCCTTTCAAAACCTATATGGATGGAAAGAGCTCATGAGGACAAATTCAGACATATATAATTTTATTTATTTGTGATGAATATTTCATAAGTATTTTGGCCAACAACGTTGGAAAATAGGCCATATTGGATATGTCTTAGCTAAGTCCAATTTGTGAATTAAGGTATTGAAAGGTGGATTATTGGGATTTAAATATAATTTATACTAATTTCGAAAATGGTATGAGTAACTATGAATACACCAAGTCTGGAGAAATAACAATTGCTATGGGCGATTGGAATGCGAAAGTTGGAGAACAACATGAATATCCAGTAACAGGAAGATTTGGCTTAGGTGAGAGAAATGATCGTGGTGAATACTTGATAAATTTCTGTTTGACATCAAAACTAGTAATTGCTAACACCTTATTTGAACATCCAAAGAGAAGACTATATACATGGAAGAGCCCTAGTGATGTATGTCGGAACCAGATCGATTACATTCTTGTCAACCAACGATATCGAAATTGTATCAAACAGGCAAGGACATATCCAGGTGCTGACATATGTTTGGATCATAATCCAGTAGTAATCAGTATGGTAGTGAAATTGAAACAGCAGAACAAAATTAAAAATAACATTCAAATGAATATGAACATGTTAAAAGATGAAAAATACAGAACTAAGTATAATGTCTCTGTTCATAACAAATTCAGTGTACTGATGAATGAAGAAACTCCTCAGAGAGAGTTTAACAACATTGAAATGGAATGGGAAGCTCTCAGAGAAAGCATGGTCAAGTCAGTAGAGGAGGTGCTACCAAATAAAAAATGAGAGACAAAGCAATCATGGATGACGCAAACCATACTAGAAAAGATGGCAGAAAGGAAGAAAGTGAAAACCACTGATCCACTTAAATACAAACACCTAAAGAATGAAATAGAAGATGAATGCAAATAAGCTAAAAGATGAATGGTGGACTAAGAAGTGTGAAGTAGTGGAACAACTTGAGTCTCAACATCGTTCAAGAGAGATGCACAAGAAAGTGAAAGAGATAACAGGTCAAGGATACAGACAGAGAAGCAGTAAATGTATCAAGAACAAAGACGGCAAAATGCTGTTTGAAGAAGATAAATAAAGTCCAGATGGGAAGAATATGTAAACGAACTATACAATGATGACAGAGGGAACCCACCCACAATTGAGAAAGAAGATGGGAATATTATATTAGTATCAGAAGTTGAGAACGCTATCAATGATCTAAAGTCAGGTAAGGCTCCTGGAAGTGACCAGATAACATCAGAAATGATAAAAGGACTAGATGAAGTGGGGATTCAAATCATTCATAAGCTAGTAAATGACATCTATGAGACTGGATTTATACCATTGAATATGAATGAATCCATATTTGTACGACTCCCAAAGAAGCTAAAACCAACATTGTGTACTGAGTACAGAACACTAAGCCTGATGAGTCATATGTTGAAGATGATCCTGAAAATAATTTTACTGAGAAACAGACAGAAAATTGAAGAACAAATCAGTAACATACAAAGTGGGTTTATATCTGGAAGAGGTACAAGTGAAGGGATTTTCAATATGAGAATGATTTGTGAACGTTATTGTGAAATGAACCAGGATGTTTATGCCTGCTTTATTGACTATGAGAAGGCCTTCAACTGAGTCAATCATGAACTGTTAATCAAATGTTTACAAGATATTGGTGTCAATGGCAAAGACATTAAACTAATTGTGAACTTATACTGGACACAACATGCATTTATAAAAATGGAGCAGGGCCTATCGGATGAAGTTATGATTAAACGAGGAGTTTGACAGGGGTGTGTATTGTCACCATGTCTATTTAACCTGTACACAGAGATGATTTTCAGGCACATTGAAGATTGCAAGGGTGTAACAATAGGTGGCATGAACGTCAACAATCTTAGATATGCCGATGACAGTGTAATACTAGCAGACAGTGAGAAAAACCTACAAGATATAGTGAATAGAATCTATAAAGCTGGAATACTATTCAACATGAAGATGAATGCCAGGAAGACCAAAACAATGGTTATAAGTAAAAAGACAGATAAACCAAATATCAATATAACCATAAATGGCACAAACATAGAACAAGTATCCGAATTCATATATCTCGGACAAAAGATTACAAATGATGGGAGATGTGAGGAAGAAATTAAAAGAAGGATAACAATAGCCCAAACAACATTCTCCAATGTATAGAGTGTTAACATCAAGTAAGATATTAATACAAACAAGGAAGCGTATTCTTCAGTGTTATGTGTGGTCTACTCTAATGTATGGGGCTGAGACATGGACAATCTCTAAGAAAATGTAAAAACTTTTAGCAGCATTTGAGATGTGGACTTATCGAAGGATGATGAAAATATCATGGACAAAGAAGATCACCAACAAAGAAGTTCTCAGAAAAATTAAAAATAAGAAAAGCTTGTTTGCCACTATACAGACAAAGAAACTTATTTATTTTGGCCACATCATTCGTCAGAGTTCAATATACCGTACATTGTTGGAAGGGAAGGTGAATGGCAGCAGAGGGAGAGGGAGACCAAGAACATCATGGTTTACAAATATTTCACAGGGGACAGGCTTGAATTATTCAGTCTATCAGAACAGCACACCATCGGGACAAGTGGAGAACCATTGCATCCAACCCTCGACTAGAGGACGGAACTATTGATTGATTGATGAGTAAGTAACTGCATTTGGCATGTCTGACATTGGAATGCTAAAGGTCTCCACCATTTTCTGTGGCAACAGCATCAGAAATAGAAATGTCCGCAGATATTCAATTTTGTTTATATTTTTGATATTCACAATATATATTAAATATAGTTATATGCAGATATGAATAAATATACCATGCAATTCATGATTTTTCCCACTGTTGACCCTGCCAACTGCTGTGAACGATGTAAGATGAAAAATATGACAGTATGATTTTCTTACTATCTATTTTAGATTCCCAGAAAGAATTTCTATAAAAAAATGCTAAAGATATAGCCAAAAACATAAAATGTAAGTTTTCTACGTTATCCAGCAGGAAATTCTCATTGCAATGACTTTGAAAGGATTGTTGTTTAGGCAGATCCCGATCTATCACAACATAGATACGTCACAGGGTACGTCATAATGTGTGATGTATACCATGCATGGTATCCAGAACATGTATTCACAGAATTTTCTAGAGATGTTCGGCATTATAGGCAAGTTATTTTTATTTCACACGTATAAAACGTTGGTTAATCTTGATAATTACAGCTGTTTAATCAGTAGGCATGCTCATTTATGGAAGTTACTGGTGTATTTCATCAAGTGGCATGGTAAATACGTATGTTGGTGAGGCAACATCGTAAATTCGCGAGCGAGGCTAACGTGACCCCTCCCTGACCCCGCATGTGACCACCACTGCCCGCAAATCTCACTTCGTCCCAGGCCCGCAAACAAGCAAGTCAGATTTTTCTTGGTGCCTCTGACTGTGCATTTCGCTTCCTGTGTTTACTGACTTGATAGTAACCTTTGCCACTCACCAGCTCGTTTCCTCTGGCTAAGTATCATTTCATGTTCATACTTAACTGACGTTAACCTTAGTAGTGAATATTCACTAATATTAGAATTGTTTGAAGCATTGCAACATGCTTCTCGCTTTGCTGTTGTCATTGCGCTGTCATTTCAAGTCAGTCCTAAAAGAAATTTCTGACATGGCCCTAGAGGAGTAGCGGAGCTGAAGGACCGACGAGACATAATGAGATGACGACGTGAGGGACGCCTTCTACATTACGAGGGGAATTTGGGCGGTGTGACGGCGGCCATAATGGTCGACAGGAGGACGACCAGTACCACCGGTGCCTCAATGTCGGCAGGAGCCGCCATGGATGAACACTCCGAGTACTGAGTGGCAAGGATGTGGCACAGGTCAAGGACAAGAAGACGGAGACAAACTCCGTCTGACTCCCATAGCAGGAGCAGCAGTAGCACCAGAAGGCGTAGAAGTAAGTGGAGACTGAGATGTCATGCTGTACTTGGTAAAGAAGTAAGAAAATTAAATTGTTACAAACTTATTACAGCATCCATTCGGTGGTGCTTAGATATCCAAGGCCTAGCAGTTAAAGACCTCCGCGCCTTCCTAGAGCATGTCTGTTTCATGGCTTCCCGTGCACGACAAAATGACTTTCTAGATTCTACTCATGTCGAATACGACAAGGATATCAGGAAGTTAGTAGAAGTCGATGTATACTAAAGATGGTAAAACAGGCTGTTACAAATGGAACAAGGAAGCCGGGTGTAGTAGGAGTGATGAAGTGTGTAATTTCGGGCATTAGTGTGCAAAATGTGGAAGCAAAAATCACAAAAAAGACAACTGTTCGAAAGAATGACGAGTTAATGCCAATTACGGAAACTACATGGTGATTTGTGTGGCACGGCTGTGGGTCATGAACCCATGACAGCCAACAAACTACAATCGCTTGGACACCAAACATCTATTAACAACTGTGTTAACCAACAATTGGCTGTTATTCCTGATAATTGTGTTCGTTCTAAGATAGTTGATGCAAAGTTAAGTTCAATGACGTTGGATAAAATGTCGCTCAAGGTATGCGAGCAACAATGTATTGATAGTGAGCTGCCAAATAACCCCTTGCTTTACAGCCGACGACCAAATAGCAATCTAAATAATGTTGCATGTGCTACAAATGGTGAATTACGGGCGCCCCAAACGTGTTAATGAGCCACTTGGGTGACCGGTCGGTATGCAGCACCAAGTGTGCGCCTAATTATGTAAGCCAGGTTGACAGAGTAATTTTGAGTCGAACGGGGACTCTTGCTAACAATGTTACATGTGCTACTAACATGCAAACTAAACCTCTCAATAATAGGCCTGATAAAGTGATACCTTATGGTCGAGAAAATAATGAGAATATTGCAGATACCCAGGTTAACAGTAAAGCAAATAATTGGGTATGTTTTCTTTTTTTTTCTTCTTGAAGATTTATACTGCCTATCATGGATAAATCAGAATAGACTTGTTTTCACCATTAGACAGTTTGTCGAGAGAAAGCCCGAGCCTACACTTTTACCGACCCAAGGGATTTTTATCCTCCCACACCACATAGACATGGGATGAGAGCAACTGGCCTTTTTTGACGCTGTAAGTTATACACAGCGGTGGAAATCCAAATTAGCAGAGGTGGGGGCACAGGGAATCGAACCACCGACCCTCAGATTAGGAGACTGACCCAGAAAAAAGTCACTCTAACCACTCTGCCACAGAGAACACCACATAAGTAATACTAGTAAAGACGATATATTCTACGTCGAAATAATTAAAGCAGATTGTTGTTATTGGAAATTTCACATTAGGGAATTGCCAGATGCCGAGGCAACAGTAATTGATGTAATGAAGGATTGCATTAATGGTATATGCCATTGTAGTCATTACATAGCTGGCAACCTCGTGCAGCTAAAGCCATGTCGAGTAATATGCGAGCTGTTTCTTCGGGGAGACTCAGACCCAGACTGGATGTATATTCTTTGGGGAATAGTATTGGTTTCCATGTGACTAATAGTGACTGGACGGCAGGATATAATACAAAATTCAAAAGAATCGGCAACCCTATTTATGAGAGCATAATAACAAATAAATTAGGATCCGAAATAAAACAAAGCATGATTTCCCTGACCAGCCACACACCGCAGTGTGTACATAATATATTTTGTATACCAAAGGAGGTGGTGGGAAGGGGAATAATAGATTGCAGTAGGCGGAAAGGAAATTCAATCAATGAATTCACCGAAAAAGTGGCCTTAAAATTTCATTATAAAAGCGTGGATGAGTGGTCGACATGATGAATTAAGGGGATTATCTCGCCACAGTAGACCTAAAAGATACTTACCGCGCTGTTGCGATACACCCGACAGATAGGCAAAAGCAGGGCTTAATATGGGATTTTAATATCCAGGGGGAAGGGCCTGTGTACATGCTGGATAACAGGCTGTGCATGGGCCTGTCCTCCAGCCCGTTTGTTTTTTCGAAAGTATCAGACTTTATTTGCAGATGCGCAATTAGAGACGGTGTCAATAACATAGTGAATTATTTAGACGATTTCTGTGTCATTGCCCCAGATTGGGACAGTGCTCAGGACCAACAAAATAAACTAATTGCTATATTACGTCGCATTGGCTTTTATATAAGCTACAAAAAACTTATTTCGCCAGGTACAAAAATATGGTTTCTGGGTATACTAATTGACTCAGTTAAATTGGAATTAACACTGCCAAGCGATAAACTAAATAAATTGTGTAAAGTGTTGCTGTCATTTCAAGGCAGAAAAAAGGCAACTAAAAAAGAACTCGAGAAACTAGGCGGATTGTTAGCCCACTGCGCCAAAGTAGTGCGTGGTCGGCAAACTTTCTCGCGACGGGTTTATGACTTGATGAATACCATAAGAGAACCCTATTTGGGAGGGGTCCTCATGAGTAATGATCATGGAGAGTGCCACTGTGGAAGCGGCATTGTGCACAGGACGGTCTAAATGTCCTAGTGAATCAAATGTCATAACAGACGCCCTGAGCAGGCTAGACACCACAAGCATGGAGAATATCATCTATAAGGAAGACCCAGATAAAAGACTTTGTTGTAGTAGTTTATTCAAGCAAACATTCTCTTTACAGAAATCGATAAGCTCAAAGCAGAGCAGAAGGAATTTCAGCTGAAATACTACGCGCCAAACTCCTTGTCGACAAGGGCTGTTCAAATCAATAAGTATTTAGCCTTTGTAGATGAATTCTCGGAGGCACACTCTCCTTTACCATGAAGCTTGATGCAAATAGCGCTGTATGCTATGTGGTTAGCCAGAACGTCGAAGTACTCTTCGATAATTAATTACTTAAGCGGCTTGAATTATTTCCTTAAAGGCCAAGGATCGGATCAGATAGATTACACTGATTTCATAATCTCATCCACCCTGCGGGGCATTCGTAAAGAGTTGGAAGACACGCCTAGTCAGGCCATGCCATTGTTACCAGATATGTTAAGACACATATTCTCTTACCTTACCATGAATTCGGGCCATATTGCTTGGCGGGCGGCTGTTCTATGCAGTTTCAAAGGATTACTAAGGAAATCAAATGTGACTTTCTCTGAGTCAATGCTCCTCCGGAGAGACTTTAAGTTCTACCTTTGGGGTATGTTAATGAAAATCCGTATATCAAAAACAATACAGTTTAAGGAGAGAGCCCTGGATATCCCAGTGGCCAGGTGTCCGGAGTATGTGCAGTCCACTTGACAGAAAAGCATTTTTCTGAACGGCCTGCCGCTAATGATGCTCCCCCGTTCCTGTTACCAAATGATGACGGTAGGAGCTCACCTTTGACGTATAAAATATATCAATCTACTCTAAAGTTGTTTGGAGGCCGAGCAGGCCTCAATATTGAACTGTTGTCATCTCATTCATTGCGTAGAGGGGGATGTACATACCTATCTATGTGCAGGGCAACCTTGGAGGAAATCCGGACATGAGGGAACTGGACTAGTAATGCAGTATTCGAGTACTTAAAAAAACAACTCACGATACGTATCATGAATGATATGAGAATAGCAGCAAAGTTGGTTGCACAAAATTAATCAGAGTTGGGTTGGAGGGACCCGGTCTGGGTCGATTGGCATATTTAGTCTCCGCCAGAGAACTATTAAATAGAACTCAGCCCAACTCTGTGTTTATCTATCCTTATTTGACGTAGTGGCTTATGTGTATTATACTGAATTATAATAATATAAAGAACGGAGCTTAATCCAAGGTTTAATTATTATTCATTGTCTATTGTGCTATTGATATTGTATGTATTAGGAGTCGCGCGCCCACCTTGATCGGTGCGCGCGAATGGGGCGCCATCTACATAGCACGGAAAATAACCAAATCGATCTCACTTTGACTACAATTTTCCTTTTTAGGTGGAGCATATTTAGTCTCCGCCAGAGAACTATTAAATAGAACTCAGCCCAACTCTGTGTTTGTCTATCCTTATTTGGCGTAGTGGCTTCTGAAAAAAATTAGCATCGCGAAAACAAATACAAAGCTTGGCTGGTAAGCTACAACATGTAGCGAAGTGCGTAAAACCTGCAACAAGGTTTATGATTCGAATGCTCGCGGCACTTAGGCAGGCTCCCATGGTAGGGTATCATCTGTTCTCACCCCTGATATTGAAGGACGTAGACTGGTTTCAGAAGTTTGCATCCTCATGTAATAATGTCATTTCTCCTTCCCGCAGCTCCGACGACGACATGGGAAATTGAGTGTGACTCCACTTCAATAGGGGCAGGGGCTTTCTCACCGGTAGCATATTATTCGGTTCAGTACCCAGAGCAGGTATGTAATGAGCTTCAAGCAATAACTCAGCTCGAGGTACTTAATCTTGTCCTGGTGCTCACGTCACTACTCGCCAAAGACCCAGATAATTACATGATAGTCCTAAATACGGACAACAAAGCCTCCCAGCAAGTTCTGTCCTCAGGCTCCGGGAGGGATCCTTTACTCTCGGCATGCGCCAGGCAGTGCTGGCTCATAGCAGCTAAACACCACGGCACTCTAACTGTTAATCATAAACCGCGAACAGAACTCGTGTTTGCAGATGCATTAAGTAGGGCGACACATAGTCCTGCAGCTAAGACCACAGGTCAAGAACAGATAGCATTATGTAAACTTAAGCAGATTGTACTGAAACCAAGGCTAGCCATTGTCAGCTTTGAGATATAATGTCGTAGCCTGAAGATAGCTTATATGTTTGGCTCTATCTTACAGGCTACTCCATAATGCGTCACCTGCAACTACTTGGCACCTTCAGCAGGTCGTTAGCGGATGGCACCTGGGCAAATAAGCATGACCATCTAGAGCTTTACATCGGTTTCTGCAAAGAACATGACCTTGACCCTTTCGTCCATCACTTTATGATATTATGTCACTACAGCAATTTAGTCACTGTCAGAGCAAGCATTAGGCCCACACGCACTGATGTTTCATGATGTTGTTTCATATACTGATTTGCTTTTACTGAGCTTCCATCTACTAAAACTAGGTTCATTGCCCAACGGCCTGTGCTCTTCTCACTCCCAGCCTCCCCCGGCTCCCCTTGCTCTCCAGTAGCAACCTGGTCCAATACGCATCACATCTAATGCCTACACGAGACTCACCCGCATTCATGTTTCCATCTGGTGTTTTCCTCACCGCCCCAGTACTAACCCGGGCACTCACATTAGCCTCCAGGGCCGTACTGACACAGGAGCCATTACTAACCCCACACAGCATCAGACACGGTGCTGTGCAGGCCTGCATAGCACCACACGTTCCCCTCCCGACATAAGGGAGGCGGGTTCATGGTCCAGTGACGCCATAAAACATATCTCAAAGACACGCCCATGACAGTGGCTCCATCAGCACTTATCAAACTGATTTCACCAATTGACTCTCTTATCCTGCCTTAAATGTCTGCCTCATGTCGCTCCAGCAAGATGCCCAGTCACATTTGCCAACTCCGACAGCCAACTGATGGACAATACGGAAGCCAGCTCTTCCATCATGACGTTGCCAGTCACCCGCATCTGAGCCAGCCTCACACTCCCCTGCGGCACTGACATTCACCGTTTGTTATCTGATTATGATATGATGATGATTAAGATAATTTATGACATTACTATGATTGAGTAATCATTGAATATATATAAGTAGTTAAACATGCCTTCTCTCTTTTCTCCGAGCGCTGCAAATTACGTATGTTGGTGAGGCAACATCGTTAATTCGCGAGCGAGGCTAACGTGACCCCTCCCTGACCCCACATGTGACCACCACTGCCCGCAAATCTCACTTCGCCCCAGGCCCGCAAACAAGCAAGTCAGATTTTTGCCACCCGCCCAACCCTTTTGTTTCATTTTAGTTCTTTATTTTGTCTCGTTAATAGGGGTTAAGTGCTGATTTCACCAATTGACTCTCTTATCTTGCCTTGAATGTCTGCCTCATGTCGCTCCAGCAAGATGCCCAGTCGCATTTGACAACTCCGACAGCCAACTGATGGACAATACGGAAGCCAGCTCTTCCATCACGACGGTGCCAGTCACCCGCATCTGAGCCAGCCTCACACACGCTCCTGCGGCACTGACATTCTCTGTTTGTTATCTGATTATGATATGATGATGATTAAGATAACCTTATGACATTACTATGGTTGAGTAATCATTGAATAAATATAAGTAGTTAAACATGTCTTCTCTCTTTTCTCAGAGCGCTGTGAATTAGCGTTCACTCACTTTCCAAATGGCTCTGTTATTGCGCAGAAAACTTAAATTTGACAGATAACCGAGAACGCGCTCTGATAACGGAGAAAACAAAAAAGGTGAACTATCTCAAGAAATACAATTGATAGCCATGGGTTGGAGGTATTACTTAGGTATTCTGAGGCCAGGCTAACTATCTTAACTGGCAATAAATAATTACGTATGTTGCGGAGGCAACATGTTTAATTCGCAAACGAGGCAAGGTGTTCTCGCGCAGCACGTGACCCCCTCCCCACCCTCCAACCCTGGACTTCTTGCCTGGCTCTCGCACTGGTCACTTCTAGCTCTACCTGCTCACTGACAGTCACCGGGTTGCTGTCAACAATGCCGCCCCGCAAGCGTGTGGGTCGGCCCACAGCTAGGTAGAGCGTCACTTCGTAGAGCACCAGGCTCAGCTCCCGGCTTCCCACCAGTTTCAACAACGGGAGATCTTGCCACTGTTCTGGAGCTACAAAGGGAGGCGCTGCAAGTCACGAAAGAACTGTCAGTAAGGGTCAATGCATTGGAATGTATTGCAGCCATTCCTAGGGCCCAGGCCCCAGCTCTGTCGACGCCGGTGTCCACGCCCCCCGGGCCCCGCCCACTTTTGATGCAGTCACCGGTGTTTCCGCAGGTGGCCCACCCCCTGTCACCGCAAGTAGTAGTGGAGGACCCGGCAGTTGCTACGTTTCAAGCCCCACCCCCTGGTAACAGTTACTATCTGGCGGAGGTGGTGCAACCAGCAGGTGCCCTGCAAGTGGCCCCCCAAGTGCCGCAGTCGCAAGAGGCGAGGGCACCGCAGGCAGCTTCGGTTATCGCAGACCTTCTCCTGGACACGTCAAAAGTGCTTAAAAAGCCGAAAGGTACTGTCTTTCTTCCACATTTATTTGTCACAAGAGGTGATGCCGGTAAGGGGATTTCTATGGGAGAAGCAACGTGGCCAGAATATTTTGAGGCGTTGAAAACATTAGCCGCCTAACCGTCTCTTCCCACTTCCTGGGTGTCACACATTCGTTCTCATGAAGCTGAGCTAGCACATATGGCTACCACCTGGAACTGGCCGCTCTGCAAACGGTGGTCTGAAAAAGTTTTCTCTCTTCTGGCGGCTGGGCAGTTCCCAAATGGTTGGGATGACCAGGCCGCGATTAAGGACCAGCAAAGGGATTTATGTACAGCGGCAGGTAGAACAGTTCCTCAGGCCCACCATTACCAGTTCCCAGCTCTTCAGTTCCAACAACAAGTTACGCCCACTTTCCAGATGCCTGCTCCGCTCCTTCCCTCCGCACAAGGCGGTCCCGCCCCCATAAATACAAGGAACGAGTATAACAAAGATACCGGTGGGAAGCCGTGCACGTGGAATTGGGGGCGGGACTGCGGATTCGCCGCTTTGCATGGGGTCATGCCATCAAGACTTCTTCATAACTGCGTTTTGTGTGCCAATCGTATCAAGAGGCTTCATTGGCATAAGGAGCAGGACTGTTTAAAGAAGCGTGCTTTCCATGATAGGAAAGCCGCCGGCGTCCCCTCCACCCCTGTCCCAGCCGCTGCAAGTTACTCCCTCCGAGCCGCAGACACGCCCCCTTTTCCCGCCGTGCCGGTGTCAACCACTGCGTGCATTCCCCCACCTATAAACATGCCCATTCTTCACACCAGGCAGTCCCTACGACTGCTGCCACCGGCCCCCCAGCCCTGTTTTCCGACAACTCCGCCCACTCCTTCCTCCCCCGCCCAATCACTTGCCACACTCCCACTCACAACACCGCCCGGCCCAGGGCAATCAAGCCACGGTGCTGCGACTAAGTACACTTCAAGAGTTGCCGTTTGCCCCCTCCCCCCACCCACTCCTGCCCTAGTGTGCCGTCGGCTAGCTTAGACCCGATAGATACGCTAGGTTCTAAGCTGTGTCCAAATTTGCCTATAGAAGTTTCCTTTGACTGTTTCAATACAAGTTCTGATAAGTCTCCCTCTTGTTACAGATTCGGTTCACGACAGGCCTACCCCGCCGTCACCGATGACGTACAGGTCAATGATAGCAGTGCTCTGGCCCATAGCGGCTCACGCAGTAGTCCATGCCGACCCGTATATGAAGCTTTATGATCTGGTCAGGCCGTATTGTCTCCCGAATTATCTTGAAGCTAGGCTTCCAGTCCCCTCTGCATTGATTATTCCAGCCTGGAGATCTGCTCTTAATTCCTATCCAGATACACAGTTAGTTGATTTCTTGGAATTCGGGTGGCCAATAGATTATACCTCCTCTCGTCTTCCCTCCCCCACGTTTAAGAATCATACGGCCCAAGCAGAGCTAGATGTTGATATTACTGCTTTCATTCGGATGGAGTGTGAGTTAGGTGCGTTGTTGGGTCCTTTTCCTTCCCTTCCCTTCGGGCCCTGGTGTCAGTTAAGTCCTATTATGACCAGACCAAAGAACTCCACCTCAAAGCGTATCATAATAGATCTGAGTACAGCGTATCATAATAGATTTGAGTACAGACAACTCTGGGTTTGTCCTCTCTCCACCCCACTTCTCGACATTAAGGTAGGAGGGAATGTTTTTATAGATATTGCACCGCCGTTTGGCTGCCGTACCTCTGCTCTGACGTGTGCACGCACTACCAGGGCGGTGGTGTGGCTGCTGAGGCAACGTGGTTTCTTCGCGCTGTGCTCCCTCGACGATTTTGTCGGGGTGGAGTCTTCCCGAGCACGGGCGGAGGAGGCCTTCAGTGCGTTTCAGAGTATTACAGCTGAGTTAGGGCTAGCGTTAGCAAGCAAGAAATGTTTCCCTCCAGTACAATCGTTAGTCTGGCTTGGTTTCCTAATAGACTCGGTAGCGATGATGGTTACACTCCCAAAAGATAAGGTAGAGGTGTTAGTGGAGTGTAAGGCCTGGAAGTCTAAGGTAACCGCTTCCAGGAAACAGCTACAAAGTCTGGCAGGGAAGCTCCAGCATGTCGTGAAGTGTGTCTGGCCAGCCATGCGCTTTATGAATAGGCTGTTAGCAGCGCTTATGGGGTTTCCTCTGGCAGATCAGCATCCTTTCCTGGCTCAGATCCTTAAAGACCTTGACTGGTTCATACAGTTCACATCAGCTTTTAACCAGGTAGTTCTCCTCCCCACCACACCCCCTCCGGATTGGACGATTGAATGTGATTCAATGTGAACAGGAGCGGGGGCTTTCTCACCGGTTGCGTTCTAGAAGTTGGTTTACCCGACACACATTACTGATATGCTACCACTCGTCACTCAGTTAGAAGCCTTTAATCTAGTCTTGGCACTTACACATCTCCTTCCCCCAGACCCTCATAACTACGTCATCGTGGTTAACACAGATAATCCAACCTCCCAGCAGGTCCTCTCGTCAGGGTCAGGTAAAGAGCCTTTTCTCTGTGCTTGTGCAAGACAGCTCTGGCTGATTTCCACCTCAGCCAGTACTACGCTGTCCATTAGGTATAAACCGGGAGCGGAGCTCCTCTTAGTGGACGCTCTGAGCAGGGCCTGCGTAAGTCCACACTTTAACCGTACAGCACAACAGCAGTGCAAATCTCGTAACCTTGAATACATTCCTGTAGTTCCCTCCCTTGATGTCATTAACTTTGATCTGTAAGGCCTTTCCTTCCCCCCTCCCCTTTCCTTCATAGCCTGGAAGATAGCCTTATTTTGGGGGTGGGGGGGTTCTATCTTCCAGGCTACTCCATAATTCAGCATCTGCAGCTGCTCAACGCGCTGAGGAGGTCGCTCGCTCCTGGGACGTGGAAGAATAAGCAGCTTCATCTGCACGTCTACCTGGACTTCTGTCGGACTCACGAGGTCGACCCTCTCAGCCCGAAGCAGTACGATATTCCGGCATTCCTGTCCTACCTGGACGCAAGACTTAAGGCTCCCGGTTCTGTGTTCAACTATCTGAGCTCGGTTAAGACCTGCCTCTCTGTAGTAACCGGCTCTACTGCCGCATTTGATACTTACTAGGTCACTCTCCTTAAGAAAGGGATTAAGTCTAACACCACACATGTGGTTTCCTGTGCATTCCCACTCTCCCCACCCGACCTTAAGAGTGTGGTTGTTTTCCTTTCTGCCCTTGGGAAAGACGCTTTCGATTTTGTTGTGGCACTTTTAGTCATGTATCTCTCCCTCGCCAGGCAAAGCAATGTCACATCCCCTTCATCCAAGACCTTGGGTCCCCATACCCTCCTGTTTAAAGATATCGTCCCATGCCCTGCATCACTCATGGTCACATTCAGGTCAACCAAGACCAGAACGTTGTCCTCCCCACCTCTCGTGTTCTCCCTCCCCGCCCTGCCTTCCTCCCCACCCTGCCCCCTAGCGGCTTGGCAAAGATACGCTGCTGCATCCCGTCCTCGCCCTGGCTCTCCCGCGTTCCTCCTTCCCAATGGAGACTTCCTCTCTGCTCCTGTCCTGGCCCACGTCCTCTCCCTGGCTGCCTCAGCTGTCTTAATACCACCCCGATCTCTCACCCTACAGTCTTAGGAGAGGGGCAGCACAGGCTTGCCTCCATGCAAATGTTCCCCTCCCTGATATTAAAGCTGCCGGTTCATGGAAGAGCTCAGCTGTTAATGCCTATCTTATCCCACCCCTATCACGAGAGCCCCATCAGCACTTTCTTTTCTTTTGGGTCAAGTGCTGATGCTCTGTTATTAGTTATCTTTGTTGTTCTTATCTACTTGTACTCATTCATGTTATCTCTTATTCAGAACTTGGCATCATCATGACGCCCTTATTCACCTATACTGCCTCTGAGGCTCGGAAGACAGCCTTCCTCGTTAAACACTCGCGCCAGTCACACCACTGCTGAGCCAGCCTCGAGCCAGCCTCATGCCAGCCTCAACAGGCTATGATTACATATTCGTGATATTTATATTTATTATTATTATCTGGTATGATGAATATAAATTCAGCCTTCATTAAGACTGCCATTAGCATCCTAATAAATGAATTTACACATTTCTACAACCTTGTCATTGAAACAGGTATATTCCCAGATAAATGGAAAATAGCTACTGTCACACCAATACCAAAGATAAGTAATCCTAAATCATGCAATGAACTGCGACCAATATCAATACTGCCCCTCCCTGGCAGAGTCATCGAACAAATAATCCATGATCAAATAAAAACCTTCCTGGAAGACACCAACTACCTTGCCAAACAGCAAAATGGCTTCAGAAAAGATAAATCAACCACAATAGCCCTAGCGACTCTATTAGATGAACTGCTGACTAATATGAATAGAGATCTGACAATAACTGTTTTTCTTGATTTCAAGAAAGCTTTTGACACAATAGACCATGACATTTTACTGTGGAAAATTGAAAGGGCAGGACGCATTTGGTATTGGTGATTGGATCCACTGATTTGCATATTTACAATATAATAGATTAGTTAGACGAATCTTACCTGGGTATAGATGATGGATAACTATTGTTTTACCGAGGTAGGAGCCTCGGTTAGATGTGGGCGAGGGAGAAGGAAGCACATCCGGGTCCAGGAATCTTTACCTACTAATTCAGGATAAAAATGATTCCAATAAACCAAAAAACTATAGTCATGTGACCTAATCTTGGTACAAGTGATTGAATAGACGTGGCAGGGTGTGGTGGGTGGGCCCTCGCCCACGTCTAACCGAGGCTCCTACATCGGTAAAACAATAGTTATCCATCATCTATACCCAGGTAAGATTCGTCTAACTAATCTATTTTACCTCGGTATACCGCCTCTGGCTAGCCGCAGGCTAGGGAGACCTTTACGTAATATCATTTTTATCCTGATATTCCTGTTAGTTATTATGATTCTATTATCAAGTCTTATTTAAGTATGTGTGTACAATTGGTATGACAATAAAGCGAAAAGTTCACTTTGTCTCACCTTTGTCTTTTAGTTGTTGAGTAGCCTCTGTGCGATAGGTTGAGGCTTCTCTAGTCGCTTGTGATAATGTTTTGCAAACGATCTAGCGGTTTTCCATCCTGCATGAGCCAGGATCCGTTTCACGGAAATGCCTAGTAATCTGGCCTTAGATACCATTGCACCACGTGTAGAGTGCGATGAATATCTGTTTGTGTTGACTCCTGATAGTTTTAACACAGTCATGGTCCATCTGGCGAGGGTGTCCCTCGAAATGCCCTTGTGTGGCTTAATAAAGCTCACCAAAAGCTGCCTTGAGTTTCGTATTGTTCTTGTCTTGGATATATATGTCCGTATTGCGGAGACTACACATAATTTTCGATCCTCTGTGAAACTAGTGACACTGATTGTCGACAGGGGATCACCTAAACGATTTGATGTCAACAAAGTTGTTAAATCAAACTTTTTTTTTTTTTTTTTTTTTGTGACAAGTTTTTTATTCTGCCCATAACGTATAAGCTCCCGTGAGGGTGCTTGTTTTCAACACTGGACAGCTGTGGTACTGGATTGGTCTGGTCCCGCACTCAGGAGTCTTTACCTGATTTTTCTCGGGCCAACCTTTGCGGTTTTGGGTGTTAGTAGTTTCTATATTAGTTTTTTTTTAATTTTCAAGTTTTTTCCTAACCTGTATATGATAACTTAGCCTACTATGTACATCTACGCAGATGACATACAGGCCTGTGGGAGAGGATCCCATCCCATTGTGGTTTATTACAGCATCCTTTCACCCATGCCCTGTCCTTAGATAGTACACCAGTGTGCCAGAACTCCCCTGGACCCTTCAGGACTGCGACTAGGTGGGATGGCTTCCTTGTTATCGATTTCAAGACCATTGAGCGACAGGGCGACTATTGTTTGGCCCCTGTGTCCTGTAACCAGCAGAAGAAGCAAAGCTACTTTGAAACCTAATAGCTTAACGTCCAGGAACTTATTCTCTGGCCATTCCTTGAAGAGTTTAAACACAAGAGATACATCCCAAAACCTATTATATTTGGGTTTGGGAGGGTTCCTCTGATAAATTGATCGTACGATCCAGCAAATAACATGGTGTTTACCCATTGTTTGTCCATTAATCCTAGGTAGGATTATTGACAGCGCACATCTGGCTGCATTGATAGCGCCATATCCTAAACCTTCGTCTTCTAAGAAATGTAGGAAACGTCCTACCTGGGATATTGTCGGGTTCATTGGCTTAACTTTCTTAAGTAAGCAATATATACCCCATTTCTTTAAATAGGTTGTATACATTTTCACAGTTCCCTTCCTCCAGGCGTGAGAAACCAACCGTTGTTGTGTAATCTTATCCAAGCTGAATTGTTCCAAATATTTATTTAAAAAAGGAATGCTACCAAAGGAGTCGTCGACATGTTTCCGTGGCGTGCTAACGGTCCCTGATGTTTCAGGTTTCCTCGGTATCTTGGGAAGCGTAGCATGCTTTTGGCCGTCGCGACTAGTCTCGCTAGCCAGGGTTGAGTGTCCCATTCGGGGACGATGAGGATGGCGTGTGTTTTCCCCAATTGTATCTTTCGGGCGACTTTGCTAATAATGGTAAAAGGGGGGAAAATGTAAAAGAAATGATTTTGCCAATTTAGCGAGAAGGCATCTATGTGCCAAGCATTCGGTTCGGGGTGCCACAAAACATATTTGTCCAGTTTAAAGTTATTACGTGAAGCAAATAAATCTATATCCTGCCAGCCCCATATGTTACAGATCTCTTTGAAAATTGATGGGTTTAGTGACCACTCTAAGTGGTCATGGAAATGGCGACTCATCTTATCTGCAAGACAATTCTGCGTACCGGGTATGTGTGTTATTGTTAACCAGACCTCAAAGCTTTGCGCCCAATTCCAAATGAGTAGTGCCAATTCGTTACACTTTATTGATTTTGTACCTCCCATATTTCTGACATAAGCCATCGCCGTGGTGTTATCCGTAAGGATACGTACATTATTTGTGGGTACTTTAACAAGGCTGGTTAAACCTAAGTAAATGGCTCTTAATTCTAAAACATTAATATGATCGGAAAATTCCGATTCTAGCCATCTTCCTCCCGTTGCTACATCATTGCGATGTGCCCCCCAACCTTGCAGTGACGCGTCAGTTGTAACTGTAGTATTGGGCTCACCCATTCTAATGGGATTGGGGGAGTTATCAAAGTGACTTAGCCACCAATAAATGTCGGCTAGTCCATTCTCAGAGATAAACATTCTCTTTTCAAAGTTACCCTTTGCTCGGGCCAAAGCTAGATTTTTATCAATTTCCAGGGACTTAACGTGTGCGGCCCCATATAAAATAGCAGGGCTGTACGAATCATTATACCGATTAAGACTGCGACCTCTCTTATCTTTGGCCTAGAAATGTCTAACAGCTGTATCGCTGTGTCCCGCAACTTATCTTTCTTTTGTTGTGTAAGTGACACGGTCATAGCCGTCGTGTTTAAAATGAAACCTAGACACTTAAGCTCCTTAGTAGGAGAAAACACGGATTTCTTATCATGTATGAAGAAACCCAAGTTTGAGAAAAGTTGACATAAATCTTGAACGGCGAGCTCGCATTGTGTGAAAGATTGTCCCATAATGAAAGAATCATCAATGTATGGAAACATACAATGACCAAGTTTAGCCATTTGTGAAAAAACCGGTTTCAACAACTTAGTAAAAAGGCGTGGTGCACATGCCAAACCATTAGGTACGCAGGTAAATTCAAAAAGCTGGCCATTCCAGACAAACCTTAAATATTTGCGATACACCTCCTGAATAGGGACGGTATAGTAAGCATCTCTTAAATCGACACTCGCTAGCCAACACTCTGGGGTGATCAAATCGCGAGCCGTTTCTAAGGAAAACATTTTGAAATGTTGGTATTCAATGATTTCATTTAATTTAGTTAAATCTAAGATCATTCTAATGGACCCATCTGGTTTAGGAGTGGAGAAAATATTTGAAATGAATTCACCTTTAGCATGGTGTACTCTTTTGACGATACCTTTGGCTTCAAAAAGCCTAACCTGTTCATTTAATTGAAATCTTTCTTGCGAATTGAATTTATATGGAAAAGGAGCTCTTTTCTGGACAGGTAATTGTGTGAAAGGAATTGCAATGCCTTTAACAATACTAATAACCTCTGGGTTTGTGGTTAATTGTTGCCATTGCTCTAAATAATTAACAATGTTGCCCGCTTGAAAAAAGCTTACGTCAGTTTGTGTTTCCTCTGTGACCATTTCAGGGCCAGGAGGCTGAAAGGTTTGTGTGGCGTTCTCTACTTGTTCCCTGATTTGGGGAACTGCGGCTTGGGAACAAACTCCCTTTTGTAACCGCGGTTGTCGTTCCAGTTTGAGGGTTGTCTGTCGCCTCGACCTCTTCCCCTCTGGCTGAATGCGAAGGATGGGCCGCCCCTGAACGGCCTTCCTCCCCGGCGGAAGCGAAAATCCGTCCTGCTTCGTCTGAACCCGAGTGGGTTTTGGGATTTACGGCCCTTGAGTTCCGTGTTCTTGGCACTCTTAGTGTCCACCTCTACTTGCTTGTACAGATAGGCAAGCTGACCCTCAAACATCTTGGACTTGTCCAGAGGTTTGCCTTTGATGGGGGTAGGTCCGGAATACACTGTGTATTCCTTGCCGTCATGATCAGTCATCTTCTTTGACCGGGCGACCTCTTTGCCCGCGTCGTAGTGACGGATTTGAACACATTTTCGAAGCGGCGATGTGTCATGTAGTTACTCGCCACAGCGAGCAAGGCAATGCCCCTGTCCATTACCCGAGCCAAGGACGAGAACTTATTCTCGGTTTGCATGCGGTTTGCAACCAGGATAATGGAAGTCAAGGACCCCAAAACTGCCTTATGGATCAAAGATAGGGCAGTTTCATAGCGGCGACGTTCGTCTGACAGATGGATGCCAGCATCCATCTCCTTACATACCGTAGCGGGAATACCTTTGACGCCGGAGATCTGTTCAGTCAATTTATTAATGACCTTAGCTGGTTTGAAGGTTGTAAAATGGCCATTGACCGTTTTCCTCATCATGGTTGTGGTACAAACCTTTTTTGCCTTTTTCTTGACAATCTTCTTCCCAACCTTAGCGCCTATTTTGGCGTACACCCCAGCGCGTTCCGTATCGGAATCTGATTCCGTGGAAGAGGAGTCATCTGACGAGTCCGAGGATGAGTCTTTCTTTTTCTTTTTCTTTGACTTCTTAGGGCGTTTAGCGTTAGCGGCCTTGGTGAACTCATCACCTGAGCTGCTGACTGTGCGGCGTTTCTTGCCGCGCGCTTTCGGTTTCGGAACCTCGGGGGCCGAAACCGTGTCTTCCTCGTCGTCGGAAAAGTCTTCCCAATCCTCATCAGGGATTTGGGGAGGGCCTGCAAAGGAAAGAGCCTGGAATTGGCGCATCTTTTCCTCCATCATAGCTGCCATCTTAGCCTCCCAATCACTTGGTTGAGGTGGCTGGTCACTGTCCCGGTCGGACGTCTGTGCCCCGGGCTGTGGGGACGGCGGAGCCGTAGCTGCTGGTGACGAATCGTAATCCGTAGGGGCAATGCCCTCGGCTGCCGCAGGCGGCTTATTCCGCCGAGTGGCCATCGGTTCCTGTAACGACAAAAGTGTTACTTAACCGGAATCATCTCAACTACACAAAGTGTAACCAGTAAACTGGGTTGAGGTAACAGGTACAGAATAGCGTGTATTACAACGTTTCAGTACAGGCGTGAAGCTAAATTTTGCCGTAGGTTTAGGGTAACGAAACCAACCTAACGGGCGGTATCGATCCTCAGATCGCCCACTCTCTCTGTTCCGTACACTTCTCCCACCCGCGGCTACGACGCCAGCAAGTTGGAGAAAATATTACGAAACTCGGAGGTTCGCCTTAAAACCGGTCTGGGGTGTCTATAAAAAACACCCAGAGGCATCCCCAACAACATCCTCTATTCAGGATCCGGGAGAATTTTCTTAGGAAATGAGCAACTCGGGTTACCATTTCTCCCTGTCTCAAAAACAGGTGTCGATAGAACAAAGGACTATCGGTTTCGTTTGTGCCAGCGGCACCCAGTGTTCTATCCTCAAGTAAAAAACACGTACAAAGTCCAAAAGGGACCTGAGAAAGTTCTGAACTTTCATAATGTGATGCTATAAAGCATCATACACAATTTAACCTAAGATTCCATTACTTACTTTGTGAATAAGTAGTCTTAGTAGATAAATCCTGTTGGAGCAACTCACAAACGTCCTCCCATTGTGAGTCACTTATGCTAATTGCTGGACCCAGATGTGCTTCCTTCTCCCTAGCCTGCGGCTAGCCAGAGGCGGTATACCGAGGTAAAATATATATATATGTGTATTGGAGATATGTTATATCTTTTTGAAAAAAGAAGAGAGAAAACAAAGGAGAAATTAGTGTCGTAATGCGAAGCATTACGTTTGATGCGAGGAGAGGAAGAGACCCTCCCCCGCCCCCAGTGTCGCGCAGCATTCGCGCCTCACCCGACGCCTGCTGCTCACCTTCCCCCGCCCTCCCCCGGGCCGGCAGCTTTCACACTCACCTGCTGTCGCCTGCCCCCCCCCCCCCTCTTCCCTTATAAGGCCGCCCGCCGGCCTCCCTCAGGCACTCGCCCTCCTGCCGCCGTCCAGCTCTCTGCCCTCTTTTTCTGACACTCCCCGCCCACGCCTTGGTGCGGGTGGGGGGGGGGGGGTCTCCGGGGAGGCTCGGTGCGCCTCATCTGCCGCTCCACCCCTACCTCCCCCGCCCGTGCTCGTCAGGAACCAGGTCTGCCTGCCTGCCTGCCTGCCTGCCATCACCTAGGTCTGCCTGCCTGCCTGCCTGCCATCACCTAGGTCTGCCTGCCTGCCTGCCTGCCATCACCTAGGTCTGCCTGCCTGCCTGCCTGCCATCACCTAGGTCTGCCTGCCTGCCTGCCATCACCTAGGTCTGCCTGCCTGCCTGCCATCACCTAGGTCTGCCTGCCTGCCTGCCTGCCTGCCTGCCATCACCTAGGTCTGCCTGCCTGCCTGCCATCACCTAGGTCTGCCTGCCTGCCATCACCTAGGTCTGCCTGCCTGCCTGCCTGCCATCACCTAGGTCTGCTTGCCTGCCTGCCTGCCTGCCATCACCTAGGTCTGCCTGCCTGCCTGCCATCACCTAGGTCTGCCTGCCTGCCATCACCTAGGTCTGCCTGCCTGCCTGCCTCACCGCAGTCACCATCGGATTGATGGTCACCCACGTCACCCACGTCACCCAGCCATGGCACCCTAGGTCTGCCTGCCTGCCATCACCTAGGTCTACCTGCCTGCCATCACCTAGGCCTGCCTGCCATCACCTAGGTCTGCCTGCCTGCCTGCCATCACTGCCTGCCATCACCTAGGTCTGCCTGCCTGCCTTCACCTAGGTCTGCCTGCCTGCCATCACCTAGGTCTGCCTGCCTGCCTGCCTCACCGCAGTCACCATCGGATTGATGGTCACCCACGTCACCCACGTCACCCAGCCATGGCACCCTAGGTCTGCCTGCCTGCCATCACCTAGGTCTGCCTGCCATCACCTAGGCCTGCCTGCCTGCCATCACCTAGGTCTGCCTGCCTGCCTGCCATCACCTAGGTCTGCCTGCCTGCCTGCCATCACCTAGGTCTGCCTGCCTGCCATCACCTAGGTCTGCCTGCCTGCCATCACCTAGGTCTGCCTGCCTGCCTGCCATCACCTAGGTCTGCCTGCCTGCCTGCCTGCCATCACCTAGGTCTGCCTGCCTGCCTGCCTGCCAGCCATCACCTAGGTCTGCCTGCCTGCCCTCCTCCAAGGAGCAGACTACAGCCCAGCCCAGCCTCACAGGAACCCTCTGCCAACATCACATCTCAGGAGCGGGCCTCCCTTTTTTGGCCGCCCGCTCCCCCTCCACCTAGGCCCTGGACCTCCTCCCCCCAGGCCTCAGGAGCGGGCCTCCCCTTTTTGGCCGCCCGCTCCCCCTCCACGTAGGCCCCGGACCCTCCTCCCAACCAGACCTGCATCCCCGGGCTCCCGCCTCGGGCCCCCCGTGCCCCCGCCTCGGGCGCGCCTCGAGCCCTCTCCTTACTCTTTGGCGGAGGGCTCCTCGGCCCCCCCTCTACCAGAACTCTGACATTGCTCCTTATGAGCCCCTCCTGTATTTATCTTTCTGCTCCTCATGAGCCCCTCACTGCATTGCTCCTCCCGAGCCTGTTTATTTGCTCCTCATGAGCCCTTCCTTGCTTTTTTCCTCCTCAGCCTGCTTATTACCTTCCTCTGTATGCTCTGTTTGAGGCGTTAATAAACGCCTTTTCTTTCCACCCCCGCCTTGCCTTCTTCCTTTTCGCGCATCGGTCGTAATGCGAAGCATTACGTTTGATGCGAGGAGAGGAAGAGACCCTCCCCCGCCCCCAGTGTCGCGCAGCATTCGCGCCTCACCCGACGCCTGCTGCTCACCTTCCCCCGCCCTCCCCCGGGCCGGCAGCTTTCACACTCACCTGCTGTCGCCTGCCCCCCCCCCCCTCTTCCCTTATAAGGCCGCCCGCCGGCCTCCCTCAGGCACTCGCCCTCCTGCCGCCGTCCAGCTCTCTGCCCTCTTTTTCTCCACCCACCCACCCAACTTTCCCTTTCTACCCTCCTCCCTCAGAGGCGGAGGGCTCCTCGGCCCCCCCTCTACCAGAACTCTGACATTGCTCCTTATGAGCCCCTCCTGTATTTATCTTTCTGCTCCTCATGAGCCCCTCACTGCATTGCTCCTCCCGAGCCTGTTTATTTGCTCCTCATGAGCCCTTCCTTGCTTTTTTCCTCCTCAGCCTGCTTATTACCTTCCTCTGTATGCTCTGTTTGAGGCGTTAATAAACGCCTTTTCTTTCCACCCCCGCCTTGCCTTCTTCCTTTTCGCGCATCAGTGTTTAAAGACAATTCTAGAGTCATCTTGTACATTTATTGATGCACGCTCACCAAGTGCATAATACATAGGTTGAACTGGAATTGCATGCAGTTACTATTACGACAAATAGTCAATTTATATTATGCTTCTATTATCGAACAGGTTTTTCATGTGGTTATTATTGCAACTGATATTGTCATTTATGTACCAACAAATTGTAATGAACGGCCGGAAGACCAGTGCTCTGGCGCTGACAAAAGACATTATTCGCTGAATAAAATACAATAAGTAAAAAAAAAAAAAATTGATATCATTATATATATTCTTCTGAATAAATACCGTGTGATAAACCGTTCTGTTACCTTGTCCGAGTGATGCGAATTATTCTATGTTAAAGTCATTTATTGCCTGTTTTCGCAATAATGTATATAACATTGATTTTGACTGTACTGCACTATTTCCATATTATTGGAGATATTGTAGGTTGATCCCCAACTTTAAGTATTGCTTTGTATCAAAAACATATTTGCGTACACTTTGATGTCCTTTTTGATTAAAACTGGTTTTTTTTTCAATATGAAAATTGGGTTTTAAAATGTGGATAACATATAAAACATTTTTTCACTCTCTCACTATGAAACAATTTTAACCTATGTTTTTCTATTATCTGATCTTGCATCTGTAAACAAGTAAGCCTGATATACATTTAATGCTTATTAATTATTATTTTGTTATTATTTTCATAGAATTATGGGTAGGAATTCTGTGGCTAACCAAAAATGCTACCAGGAAATGAAGAAGGCCAACGACCCAAATTTTGCTGGAAAGGCAACGGGCACTGCGGAATTACCTTCCCAGTGCCTACCTGTCGCAACACGCCCTGCAGAAATGCCATTATTCTGGATGGGAGAATTGCCTGTTGGGAGATTTTGTGGCTATACATTACATGGTCAACATCTACATCGGAAGCACCTCTCACCTATAACTGGCCTACTCAATCTGACAACTTGTGGATGGAGCACACCAATATCCTTGTCAAAGTGGCTGAACCTACCCCATCAAGATGTTCCAAGAGGGATTTCAAACTTAGTCAGCCTGACATGGATATAGTGAAGGGTCTCATGAACAGTCTGAAGGACCGGGCGTGATGGCCAAACTGGTAGAGCGCAGGCCTCGCTTGCGGAAGGTCAGGAGTTTGGTTCCCAGTCAAGTCAAACCACTGACTTATAAAATTGATACTTGTCACTTCCTAGCCTGGTGCTCGACATTAATAGGATAGGGCAAGGACTGGTTAGCTCTATGTCAGGATAATGTTAACGAGTGGGATATCGGGTCATAGTGCTGGCAGCTTGATTTCCCAGTGGGGCAGAACTATAAAGTTGACATAAGTGTACACTGTCACAAGTCGGTACCCATCCTGGTATGACCTTAGATATTGCCAGGATGTAAAACTCTTAACAACAAACGAACGAGCACACTCTAAAGTAAACTGTTGGGGGGAGGGGAATCCTACCACAGAATCGTTTAAGGATTTTATTGGTGACTTATGTTATTTGTGTCATACGTTATCTCCACACAAACCAATATGGTAAGTGCACACACTGTTAATAGTTGTTAACAATTTACCCTAGAATAGTGAGATAGCTGTTTAAGTACACAATTCAAGCAAAGCAAACACTCCCTCACTTCATTTGAGGTTGCCGTGACTGTAAATATGTGAAATACGTTATCCTGAAAGACATTCATATAACATGCGGGGTCTTTGTATATAACTAATAATAAGGAACAGGTAACTAACATGTGTAGGAGGGAAATAATTCACCAAATCTTAAATATTAGTATGAAATTATTATTCTGGATGTCAAATGCAGTAAAAATGTTTATGTTTATGGTTATACAAAAGAGTAGCAACAAAGCAGATTTCATTGGAAGTTTGAAATGTAGGGTCAAAGGACTTGACATTACTGCTCTAAAGCCAGGATAAACATTGCATACATAATATATGCTAAAAACATTTGATGAATTGTTTTATACGTTATCCAAGTACAGCTCTTAGGGAAAGTGGGATAACTCCAAATTAGCTTATGTCAGAGGTCTCTATATATATATTTGTCATGGAGAGGACACATTCCTCATGTGTGATCGATTGTGATGTAAGATCTGTTAAAGGGTATTGAAAAGTTACAAGTAACGGCAAACATGGTTTCTTTCAGAAAACTGCCTTTACAAATGTGCACATAATGAAATAAGACTTTACAGTCATGACCTAACTAATAAGACACTCAGCAGAATGTCTGTTATACATTTTCCATCAGCCATGATCATCTACTATATGGGTCATTTCATGGTAAATGGGGTCAATGTACTTTCCAGTATGTGATTATGGAAAGAGTAGAGGAGGTATTTTCTTTATAGAATTGGTATTCTTACACTTTGGAGAGATAGATATGAAAAAATTAAGGCATAATGTGACATACTAAAAAAAAGCCAACATTTTCATTAAAAAAATATGGTGTTTTATAGGCATGAATTTGTTACATCGAGAATGTGGACTTTTCTACGGCCTACTACACCTTTATTTTGCATAGAATGTTACCTGTTAGTCAATGAAATAATAAAAGGAGACTCTTACTGGAAATAAATGTTCATTTTTCATGCATATAGGTATTTTTTTATATATAATATTCCATGGTGATTAAAATGGTTGTGGACGTAACTGTCATGTCCCCTGCTTGTTTCCTGATTGTTTTGTCAGGGAATATGCTATGCTGTGAATACCAGAGCTTCAACAAGAAAACCCTTGGTACTGTTGCATGTGCAAGCATATTTTGTAGTAGCATGACTAGTAATGTACATGTTGCCGGTAACATGCATAATTAAAAAACCTGACCACGGGCCCATAGTAATGCATCCTAGCTACAAAACATGATCTCGAATTTGGTAACCCAGGAGAGTTGATTTCCGGTCACACAAGCCCCGTTAAATCATTCCTCACCGTATCACCTAGCTGTAACGACTTGGTTGTCTCACAGCGAGAATTTCAAGTGTTTCAAGTGACAATACTGGATCAAGACACTTACTATGCCTAAAGTAGTGAAGCCTCGTGCACGTGGGAGTGGGAAGTTTTCAAGAGAGCTGCTGGCTTCTGCGGATCGCCGTTGTTCGTCTTCCCCTGCTGGTGTCTCGGCTCGTCGAGATGGTTCGCCGGCGGCGGCGGCGGCACATCATATCAGTGGATCAAGGCAGTCGCCGTCGGCGGTGAGTACATCGTTGCAAGGGGTGTCGCTGGAGGAGCTCTCCCACCTCTTGGACACTAAACTGTCTCATATTACTGCCCCCATATTGTCGCGGATTGCTAATCTCGAATCTCCGGCTCCTGAATCGCCATTGTTGCTAGATGAACTGTGCGGGGCGGATGTGACGTCACAGCCTGTTGCTGGGCCGTCCTCTATTCGCACGAGGCGTAGGTCGGTTTCGTCGGCTAGGCCGTGTATCGGGTGTAATGATGTGGATACTGCGGTAGTGGATAGTGGTGCTTGCCGTGATGCCAGCGCTTTGACAAGTACAGTTAGCGCGCTAATGGCCGTGGCTGAAAGTGGAGGTCGGCCGTTGGGAATGGAACGGAGTGATGGCGACGCATCTGACTCAGATGACGAACTCATGCGGGACTTGATGAGAGTAGCAGGTGCTAAGGCTAGGAAGGCGGCAGGGAAGGGTAAGCTGTTGCCACACAAATATGTGATCCGTGGGGAAAGAAAAAATAAAGTAGCACAGGGTCAGTCGACGTGGTATGAATACTTAGCGGCGATTAGGCGGGTGATCCGCCGGGGAGATTTGCCTGCTAGTTGTGTGCCGAAGGTGGAGGCTCATGTCGACGTGTTGTTGGATATGGCACAAAACTATACTTGGGAGACCTGTCTAGCATTTTCTGAGGGTGCTTAATATGATTGCCGACAAGAGGCTCCCTAATGGCTGGGATGACACTGCAATAATACATGACATTAGGAGAGATGAGAGTAGCTTGGGTAGACGTCTGTTTAAAGCGGTGGGGAAGCATGGTAGAGAGGGTTCCTGCCCGGACTATAACAAGGATGTTGACGGGCGCACATACACGATTTGGAACCGTGGGAAGGAGTGTGGGTTCGCAAGCAGTCATGGTGTGGGATCGCTTTGTGCATATCTGTTCTTGGTGTATGTATAACCTTAGACGCAAACATTACCACAGGGAGTTGGACTGCAAGAGCAAGTTGCGTAGCAGGGATGACAAGAATGCTGATAACGCTGCTGCTTCTGTTAACAAGGTGTTTTAAGTGACGATTGGCAGGAGACGTCACCTGTGGCGACCGCAGGGATGCAGTTCGTGGACGTGGATGTCGGTGTCAAGTCGGTGGCGTTGGTGTCGACGCCCGTGGTAGCTGCGTCAAGAGTCACGTCTTCGATGCCGGTCGCTAAAAGGCTTTGTCAGGTCAGCAAGAGGTGTTCAGTTTATGTTGATTCACGGTTCTGTTCAAATGTGAAAATTCCTGTGTCTGCCCCGTTATTGTGTCCTTTTGGTGATGCTGGTGTTGGCAACCTTGATGTCAATTCTCTACATTCGTCTCGCGGCGCTATTGCACCGGTTGTGGATGATACCTCAGCTCATATAAAGGAGCAAATTTGTGATCGTAATAAATTTACATTAGGTACCGGCAGCGCCCATTAAAAGTCCAGGAATGGTGCTTTTTTCATCAATATTCACATGCTTGTAACTATTTATCTATGTATTTGATTTTGATGAGATTGCATATCCTAAAAGATCAACATTCGTTCTATCCGATGGTGTTGTTTGATTGAATATAGACTAAGTTTTCACTTAAGTAAATCCATTTGTATAAGTAGTGTATTTAGGTACTATTCCTTCATTACTGGTGTCAATGAAAACAACTCTGAAAAGAGGGTATCTTTAATGGGCCCGCGCTTCCTTGCACTACATCGTAGAAAGTCATGGATGGTACCAGAAGATGCGCAGTGATCTCAGCTTTCTATCCATATATGGTTTGCCCTAGGTCAAAAAGGTCAAATTCTGCAATTTAAAATATTTTCAAAGTTTAAAACCCATCTACTGAATTAAAAAGTATTTAAAACCTAATAAGATTTGGTATGGATAGATAGGCAATTTGATTCCCTTTCCAATGATACCAATCTTATTATAGTGCTAGTTAGTGCAAGGAAGCACAGACAGAATATTGACACCAACTTGTTTGGACATTTGCTGACCACACTAGTTTCACAATGGTAACACCCATGTAGAAACATGTATATGACCTTGATGTCTATTGCGATATATTACGGAATATATAATCTAATATTGGGCCAAATTCGGGGAAGATTCAACCGTTGCTCTAGGCTCAGTGAATATTTAAAGATTTATTTAAATCATTATTTTGGGTTTCAGACACTTTTAATTTGTATTTGCAATCAAGATGCAGCTTTTGACATTTTTCACTAAATTATTGTTATAGCTAATATCCATTAGATCCATATGCTATGTGTGCAAAATTTAAAGAAGATCCATCTACTGGATGAGCCTCAGTGAGCTTGCTGAACAAATTTAAAGTTTTTGTTTTGTACACTTTTCTTTTGTATGTGCAATCAAAATGCACTTTTTGAATTTTTAGACAGAATATTAATAGGATAATGTGTATTACCTCCGGCTGGTGTGCATTGTCAATTCATAGGAAGTTTAACCAATTGGTTATGGTACAATGAGCATTTAAAAAATCATCAGATTGATATATTTGGTTTTCCGACAATTTGTCTTTATATGTTCAATCAAAATTCAATACTTTCCATATTTTGGGATATAATATTGATATCAATCATATCTATTAGTCTCAGTGATTGGTTATTGTAATACTATGCCAAATGTGAGGAAGTTTCAAAAGGTGGTTTTGCTGCAATGAGCTTTCAAAGATTGAAATGTTGAACAAAATTTACTTATAGATGCTGTTTACATGCAAACAATTACACTTTATGACATTTTAGGATGCAAATATCTTTTGATTCTCTGCAGCTAGAGCTCTGAAAAAAAATAGGCTATTATATTGTTATGATTATGTGAACTATTTATCATTTATTCAGTCTTGTTGCAGTTTTCAAAGAAAATACCATGCTTGGAAAATGACTATTTAGCCAAATCAGAATGCTTTTTTTTGTTACGAATTGCATTTTTTGACATTGTCTTCTCAAAATCCTGGTTGACTAATTGATTTGGTAATTGACAATTTAAATTCCTTTATATATGTAGAATGGAATTTGGTTAGCAGAACTCCCCTCACATCATTTGACTTGTTATTAAATTTGGTCAAAGTTCCACTTTTAAATCAAAATTAATACATTATATGTATTTAATCGTAAAGAATTATTATCTCAAGAACAATAACATTTATAACCTAACGGTTTTTGGATTTAGGCTTGTAATTTCAATGTCTACAGGATGGAATACAAATATTGCACCCTATGCATATTTTTTAATTTCGCTGCCGGTACCTATTTACATGGTACAATTCTAGTTTACGGTGTTTGAAAACAAATCGTGACTCGTTAAATAATTTGGTTAAGCGGGATTTTGCATCTTTGATTAAAACTGTGCATCCGGACCCCGGGCTGTCGTTGGCCTGGCAACCGGGTCCGCATTCGTTCCATCTCAGACGGTGGACTCACCGAATCGGAGTGCTCCAATAGTTGCCGATACAGCCACTGCAGCTGTCCCCTTGGTCGTAATGCGAGCATTGCGCTTGATGCGTGGAGAGGAAGAGACCCTCCCCCCCGCCTTCCCGGTCGTCGCGCAGTATTCGTACCTCGCGCGACGTCCGCCTCTCACCCCTCTTTCCTCCCCCTCCCCCGGCCCGCTGCTTTCGCACCTCACCTGCCACGGCCCTCCTGCCCTCCCTTATAAGGCCGCCCGCCGGCCTCCCTCAGCCACTCGCCTTCCAGCCCTCCTCCGCGCTCTGCCCTGTTTTCCTGCCTCTCCTCACCGCTGCTTCACCTCGGACCGCTGCACCCCCTCGGACCCCTCCAGCATGCCCGGACACGGAAAGGGAAAAGGCCACAAGAGCTCCCGGGCGACCGTCCTGGCCACGCCGGGACCCTCCTCGGGCTCGCTGGGAGGCGCCTCACCACCTCCGGCCCCGGCGTTCCCCTCGGCGACCTCGGGCCGCCCCTCGGGCACCGAGACAGCCGCGATTCTCGAGGCCCTGCACCGCCTGACTACACGCATGGACGCCCTCGAGTCGGGGGGAGCCCGAGGAGCACCGGAGCAACTTGAGGCCGCCTACACCACGCCGCCCGCCCCAGCGCCTCGGGCGCGCGCCGCCCCCCGGGACCCGGCCCCCGCCGCCACCTCAAGCGACCCTGCCCGGGGCAGCCCACCCCCACTACCAACGGTACAACCGCCTCGACGCCCGAGGCGCACCCGCTCCGCCCCCCGCATACCTCCAGGACCCGGTCGAGCAGCACACCCCAGCATCCGCGGCCGACGCCGTTCGCGAGATCCTCGCTTTCGCCGAGGCGCAACGCACAGTCAGGCGCCAAGGCATTTCCTCGGACTACATCTTCCCCTCGGACCTCGTGGAGAGGGGCCCTGAGCGGAAGCCGGTGAGGAGGGGCGAGGCGACCAAGGATGAGTACAACCTCGCCCTCCTCACCATGGCCAGCCATCCAGCCTTCCCCGCCCACTCCCTCCAGGGCCTCCACCACCACCACCCCACCGTGATGAGGGACAACCTAGTACATCTGTGGCCTACCGTCCGCCGTTATTCCGAGGCCATCTTCACCTGGATAGCGGACGGGAGGCTCCCCCACGGATGGCACGACCCGGTTGCTCTCAACATGCTGAGGATGGACTCCCTCACCACACCCGCCGCCCTCACCCAGGCCGCCCCCGCAGCACCAGCTCCCCGAGGCGAGGATTATCCCCGAGGCGCACACCTGCCCCGGGCCCAAGTCGACACCCGCATCGCCTACGACAGGCAGTCTCACGGGGCCCCCTGCCCCGCCTGGAACCGCGAGCCCGCCTCGTGCGATCGGGCCCCCGTCGGGGAGGCCCACGGCGAGGTGGGAGACAGGCACCGGCACGTATGCGCCTATTGTGCCAACGTGCGGCGCATACTGACGATGCATAGCGAGGCCGGATGCCTCACCAAGCAAGCCCGTGAGCGCCAGACCCCGGCCGCCTCGGCGGATTTTTGATCCGCCGCCCCCCACCGGCCGGCCCGGGGAGCCCTCCCCGGCGCCTCACCCACACCACTGCCAACAGCCCCGTGACCTCCACCGACAACCCCTCAGCGACCACCGATCGAAACGCCGCCCAGACAGAGCCGGGGATCATCACCTCGCACCTCACGCCTCAGACACAGCCCAGCCTCACGAGGAACCCTCCCCAGACAGCGCAGCCGCCGACCCTCACGACACCGCCTTCATCAACCCGCCCGACCCGACCCCGACCCCCACCCCGCCCAGCCCTGAGGACTTTGCTGCCCCCCTGATCGACCCTCGCCGGACCTCCTCCCCGCAGCCCTCCGGAGCGGGCCTCCCTTTTTTGGCAGCTCGCTCCCCGTCCACGTAGGCCCCGGACGCTTCTTCACACCCAGACCTACAACTCCGGGCCCCCGCCTCGGGCGCGCCTCGAGCCCTCTCCTCCATTTTGGTGGAGGGCTCCTCGGCGCCCCCCCTCCCCCTCACCTGAACTCTTTTACCTCTCTGATTTTTTGCTCCTTATGAGCCCCTGATTTACTTGTTTTTGTTCTGTGCTCCTCAGGAACATTACCTGCCTGTGTCATTACTGTGATCCTCTGTTTTTCCTCACTGTTGCTCTGTACCCCCTGTTGCCAGAGGCGGCACAATAAACGCCTCTTTTTTCCCACCACCGCCTTGCCTTCTTCCTTTTCGCTACAAAGACAGCGCATCACATGTTCCAGACTGTACACAATCTCATGGTGCTGTCGACCCACCTCCTTTGAATGCTAACGCTTGTATGCACTTGAGGCTGCCAGTCACCTCTCTCAGTTGATCCAGCCATCAACCCTGTGCATAGTCCTCCTAATGGCCGCACCTTTAGTGATGCTGCACAGCACTCACTAATGGCACATGATTGCCCATTTCCTTCGTTTGTTTGTTTGTTGTTGTTTTGCGTCCTAGCAACATCTAAGGTCATATCAGGACGGGCATTTCCTTCGTTGAAGTTTGATTGTGTTGATGATTCTGTTATGTTGCCAGTTGATGAGCATGAAGTTTTAGTTCCTTCGAGTGTTTCAGTTCCCTTGTTGTCAACTGTTGATAATAATATTTGTCGTGTGACAGAGGTCTCGGCAGTGCAGCCGCCTATTGTTGGTCAGGATGTGGGTTATGTGATTGATACTTTTACTAGTGGCTCCGCGCCAGGCGCGGGGCAGGTCATACTGTTTGACCGTGTGGTCGATGATCCTAGTTTGTTGTGTGAAATGGGGAATTTGGGGGAGGCTATTGGGTTAACTGAGGACATATCCCCTGTTCAGTTCAGCGAGCCTTCGCCGCAAGAGTACAGTTCACACTTAGATACTTGTTGGCCAGTGTGGAAGTCTCCTGACAGTAGTTATGAGGAGTATAAAAATTTATACGATCAGGTGAGACTATCTGCCCTGCCTAACTACTGTGGGGCCCGGCTCCCGGTACCGTCGGGTTTGAATATATCGATGTGGCGAAAGTTGCTAATTAACTATTATGATTATGAGGTTGTTGACTACTTGGAATACGGATGGCCTGCCAACTTTACTGGCCGGTTGGCTCCGATTCCTATGGAGGTCAATCACTGTCGTCTTGACGAGGATATATTTTGGTTAGATACGTATGTGGCTACTGAGACTGCTCACGGCTCGCTGTTGGGTCCATTTAGCACCCCCATCTTTGTTCCCTGGGCCCAAATTAGCCCAATTATGACCCGCCCAAAGAAAAACACCAAGGAGCGTAGAATAATAGTGGACCTTAGCTTTCCTAAGGGTAAGGGGGTGAATGCAGGTATAGTAAAGGGTTTTTATCAGGGTAAAAAATTGTCTTTCAACTTGCCTACCATCATGACCTTAGCTAAGGAGGTAACTAAATTGGAACGGAATTGTTTTATGTGGTCTATAGTCTTAGCTAGGGCTTATAGGCAGTTGAGGACCTGTCCCTTAAGCGTTCCTCTTTTCGGTATTAAGGTTAGGGATAAATATTATTTTGATGTGGTGCCACCTTTCGGTTGCCGATCCTCTTGCATGGCATGCGCCAGGACCACATCGGCGGTTGTGTATCTAATGCAGCAAAAAGGGTTTTTCGTGGCTTGCTATCTAGATGATTTTGTGGGGGTTGAGAGCACGTTCGATAAGGCGTTAGACGCGTATAACAATATTTTAGAGCTTACTTCGCTCCTGGGGCTTCAGCTGTCAATAAAAAAGTGTACCCCGCCTGCTGTTTTGATGCAATGGTTGGGATTTGAGATAGACTCTGATCATATGGAGCTAAGGATACCTAAACCTAAGCTACTGGATGTCCTCGTGGAATGTAATAAATGGAAAGTGGGTAGCAAGGTTAGTCGTAAAAATGTTCAACGCTTAGTGGGTAGACTGCAATTTGTGTCGAAATGCGTTATGCATTCGAGACGGTTTATGAATAGAATACTAAATTTCTTACGGGACTCGCCATTTGTGGGAAAAGTCGTAGTTAGTCGGGAGCTTGTCAGGGATATATCTTGGTTCATTCGCTTCGCGGAAGGTAGTAATGGGCTCATTTTGCTGAGGCCTTTTCCGAGGAAAGCTTGGGTCATTGAATGCGACTCATCCTTGCTGGCGGGGGGTGGCCACAGTAGCACACATTATTTTGCTGAATTGTATTCGGCGGATTTATTGAATAATAATAAATTACATATTGCGCAATTGGAAGCAATTAATTTAGTAGTAGCCCTAAATGTATTGTGCCCCCCCAATCCTGAATTATTCGTGATTATCATTAACACCGATAATGAAGCTTCGCAAAAAGTGTTGTCTTCTGGTGCAGGGAAAGACCCTGTCCTGTGTGCTTGTGCCAGGCAGATCTGGAAGTTTGCGGCACTTAGGTGTTGTGAGGTTCAGGTGGTACACAAGGCGGGGTCGGACCTTGTGCTGGCCGATGCCCTGAGTAGGTTGTTTTTCGATAATGCTGCCAAACGTTTAGCGTTAAAGCTCTGCAATGAGAGACAGTTGACTAAAGTAGATGCTTGTCACGACGGCAGGGTGTTTGATATGTACCAATAGCTTTCAGCTCGTTCTAATTTCTTCCTTGGCTTTATTCACTCGCAGATCATGGGTGTGCTGTAGTTAACAGGCTGAGCATATTTTTCAAGGCGGGTCTATCACAAGGAACGTGGAGGAATAAGCGGGTGCATTTTGAGGAATACTTAACATTTTGCAAAAATAGTAAGGTTGACCCAAAAAACCCTAAATTAAAGACGGTAATGCTATACATTTTATATCTAAATGATAAGTTGAAGACAGAAGGAGCCATTAAAAATTACCTGTGTGGGGCAAAGTCTTGGGTGAAGCTGGTACGGGGTAGCTGGGATGTATTTGATAGCTATGCGGTGTCTGTGCTTAAACGGGGAGTGTGTAAACTTAAGGATAGTACAGTAAATAGAGCGTACCCATTGAAAATAAAACATGTGAAACTAATAATATTAAAATGTAGAAAAATGGGAAAATATGGACTTGTATTCATTGCTTCGTTATTAATTGGTTATGCATGCCTATTAAGACAATCTAATTTGTTTTACTCTGAGATGCTGGGTGATGGCGGTCATACGCTGATGTTTAAAGACATCGAGGCACACAAGTCGTACATCACGGTGCACATCCGTAGCACTAAAACAGTATGCGAGCGGAAAGACAGCTACCACGTCAGACTACCAAAAATACCTCATTCACCCTTCTGTCCTGTCCAAGCATGGACTGACTACTGCCGCCTGACAGGTCCGAAAAAGGGCGCCCCAGCATTTGCGCTAGCAAACGGGGACCCTTTGACAAGCCAAAAGTTCATCAAGTGCGTTCGGCTAATACTGAAGGGAGCCAAGTACCCCTGGTGGCCAATGGTAATGACACACAGTCTCAGACGTGGAGCTGCCCAAGAGTACGCTCGAATAGGCGTATCACTAAGCTGCATAAGACTACTAGGGCAATGGAAATCTAACAGCATATTTAATTATATAAATAAACAACTCGTGAGCAAAGGACCATCTACTCTCTTGTCCCAATTTGGCTGAGAGTAGATGGTCCAAACCCAAAAAGCAAGAATGTCTGATAGTATAAATTGTATTGAGTGAGATGTGCCTGATGTGTGCTTCCCTGTATGACCGTTATCTACCCATAGTGGATGTCGTCCGACGTCGATTCAAGAAAATGTCTCAGTGTATATATAATACAGAATGTTTACAGTTAACTATAATAGATCTGGATATCGTCCCTGCATATAAATAATCTAATTTTAAAGGCTTATCAGTCGCTTCTGGATTGTACCATCACAGAAGATAGTGTAGTTAACAAGCTATCCGGGCATCTGTACTGATGGCCCATGTTTAATGAAATATGATTAATGCTAGTCGCAGATAAAATAATGGCTAGTGTAAAATTTATTAAAAATTGTTTAATAAATTATTGGCCCAAAATTTTGAACTCCTGTGTCTGGTTTTTGAATTGTACATGTTGCCGGTAACATGCATAATTAAAAAACATGACCACGGGCCGATAGTAATGCATCCTAGCTACAAAACATGATCTCGAATTTGGTAACCCGGGAGAGTTGATTTCCGGTCACACAAGTCCCGTTAAATCATTCCTCACCGTATCACCGAGCTGTAACGACTTGGTTGTCTCACAGCGAGAATTTCAAGTCCATCCCACCATCCCATCATAACATTGAGCTGGCTGAGAGTAGATGGTCCAAACCCAAAAAGCAAGAATGTCTGATAGTATAAATTGTATTGAGTGAGATGTGCCTGATGTGTGCTTCCCTGTATGACCGTTATCTACCCATAGTGGATGTCGTCCGATGTCGATTCAAGAAAATGTCTCAGTGTATATATAATACAGAATGTTTACAGTTAACTAGAATAGATCTGGATATCGTCCCTGCATATAAGTAATCTGAATTAAAAGGCTTATCAGTCGCTTCTGGATTGTACCATCACAGAAGATAGTGTAGTTAACAAGCTATCCGGGCATCTGTACTGATGGCCCATGTTTAATGAAATATGATTAATGCTAGTCGCAGATAAAATAATGGCTAGTGTAAAATTTATTTTAAATTGTTTAATAAATTATTGGCCCAAAATTTTGAACTCCTGTGTCTGGTTTTTGAATTATAATTTTCCTACTATGCTGTATGAAAAATAATTGAAATTGAAGTCCCATATTATTGTTGGTGTCCCCTTCTATTCTGTTACGTCCCCAACTCAAAATTGTGAAGAAAATAATCATCCTATACAGATTTCTCTACAGTGCATTTCAATACTTAGGGGATCACAACATAAAAATTAATTGTTTTATACAATAGATTTTCATAAATAATTGTTTTGATTAATAAATCGACACTTGTTGATTATTAAGTCCACACTTGGGGCTGGCTACTCACTTAGTTCTGGTTTTTCTGACAAAATGGTAACCTCAACGATCTTTTCCTTCATGTTACCAGTATATATATGGACAAGAGTTGGCTACTCAGCGAAAAGATACACAAAATACACAATATTCCTTTTCTACCCTCATGTAACACTTTGGCCTCATTTACCATCAAACGACCCATATATATTACAATAGGTTATATTACAATAGGTTATAATATAGATACAATAGGTTATAATTAGATATTTGTACATGATAAAAACATGAAAAGTGACATGTAACTTATGGATAACGTAGAAAATGGGAGAATTTGGTCACCTGAAGGACCCAACTTGGAGGGCCCACCATGCAAAAACTAAAAAAGATTGGATGACACGTTTTTTTGTACATGGACAAGCAACAATTCAGGTGTTTGAAACAAGCATTAAATAGGGCATGGCTAAAAGTGTGAAATATAAAACTGGGCCACCCCTACTAATGCCAATTTCGTGAGCCTTACCCATATGTATGTACTTATGTATGTATTCATGCATGCAAGTATGTATGTGTATTATATATATGCATTATACATACATATAAGATACATATGTATTATAATAGTGAAAGAGAGAGAGAGTGCCGCTGGTAACTTGCAAAAGCCAGCAGCACTTCAACACTTTTGCAGGCAGCTTTGGTGAAATGTACAGAGGAGGATGGCCAAGGCTAGCGCATCTTTCGGCCGACTATGCCAGAGACTCTGGAACACCCACCATGTGTCCATGCGGGTCAAAGGCAAGATCGACCGTGCAATCGTGCTATCCACCCTACTATACGGAGCCAAGGCCTGGACAGTGTACAGACGACAGGTGAAAAAGCTGCATGCCTTCATGATGCGACATCTGCGTTCAATCATGAGGCTAACCTGGAAGGACAAAGTGACAAATAAGGAAATACTCGAACGGACGGGCTGCCCTCTATGGAAGATCTTTTGATCAAAAAGAATCTCCGGTGGACTGGGCACCTCATGAGGATGTCATCAGACAGGCTACCAAAGCAGATCCTCTACTCTCAACTGTCTTCTGGTTACAGAAAGAGAGGGTGCCCTCATCTCTGGTTCAAGGATACCATCAAGAGAAACCTGAAGCTGAGAGACATTAAGACCGACTCATGGACATCACTCTCACAGCAGAGCTAAATAGAGCGCGGCAGTCAAGTAATGAAAGCGGTCTTTGTCGCATCGCGACCAACAGCATGACGATGATGATGATGATGATGATGACAATAGTGAAACGAAACGTGTACCTTTGGCATAGTTGATGGATAACTTCTGTTTTATTGAAGGCTATAACCTATTCAGAGGACAGGGAGATGTAACTCTATCCATCTACTGGCCAATTCTGTACCACTTTGATAATTGTAAGTGGATAATTTTGAGGGAAGGGTGAGAGGGCCCTGTCCGGCTATCACCTTCAATCAAACAAAAGTTATCCTTGACATAAGTTTTGTTTAACTGATAGCCACTAAGTCAGGTCACTGTAGTTGCGCACTCCTCTCGTGAATTATTTGTCTTTTTTTCTTTCTTTTTTTTTTAGTTTTCTCAGGTAGCGAAATCCAACGTCCGTTGGGTCCAGGAAGAGATTAGCATGAAGATTGCCAACCGAGTCAACTTCATTTTCTGGAAATTATGTTAAAATAATGTTACTAACCTCAGGTACACTGAGCTCTGGAAAAATAATTATAAAGAGTTATTTAACTATGTATGCAGTAATGTTGATAGTGTTATGTTTAATGTCGAATTTGTAATGATATAAATGTTGGTGCTAAGGAAATCAGGGATGCCATATTAAAACTTGATTGTAACAAGACTTGTGGCGCTGACAATATTTATGCAGAGCATCTCAAATATGCCAGCTCAAGAGTTTTTTCCATGTTAGCTATGTGCCTCACAGGCGTTTTCATACATGGAACTCTGCCTGATACTATGATCTCTGTTATTCTTGTACCAGTAATTAAGGACAAAATGGGGAGCATTAACAGTAAGGATAACTACCTATAGCACTTGCTAGTATTTTGTCAAAAATATTTGAAAATGTACTGCTAGATAGACTGGAGTTTGGTATTCGCACCAATCAATGGTAGTCAGGTGGGGTGACGCCATGTCAGAACCCTTCCAAGTCAGTAATGGTGTACGTCAAGGAGGGATATTGTCCCCCTATTTATTTAATGTTTATATGGATGACTTGTCGAAAAGGTTAAATCAGTGTAAAACTGGATGTATTAATGGATTATTACTTCTAAATCATATTATGTATGCCGATGACTTGGTATATTCTCACCATATAGTAGTGGACTGCAAATTCTACTTAATATATGCTCTGAATATGGCATAGAAGCTGATATCAATTACAATGCTACTAAAAGTATGGTGATGATCATTCGATCAAAATATGACAAGGATACTGTATTTCCTGAGTTTATGTTAACTGGTGCTCCCCTGATTGATTGCTTGATTGGTGGTTGCTTTACGCCATGTCGGCAGCATAGGCCATATTCACGGCGAGAAATGTTAGTTTTTTTGTTCAAACCATCGCTTTTACATGTAAAAGCAGAGATTCAATTATATGCCAATAGACACTCATTAAATTAGAAAGCTCACAATCATATATTTGTGGTCAAGGGAAACAAATTCCCATAGAAAAAGAAAAGTTTTATTAATAATTGATAGAATCTATTTAGTAAACTATATGAGGTGGTACAGTCCAGCTGCCCTCAAAAAGGCTCAAATGTTTTCCTGTTTTACCTTAGTAAAAAGGTCATGCATACTGTCTGCAGTGTAGAACTGTTGGCGCAGGGCCAACAAATCAACGGAACTTAGTCAAATGTGTTTGAGTGTCAGTGGGGACTGACACCCAATACATTCAGGGGGAGGTTCCCCCTTGAGCAGAAAAGCATGTGTAAGCCACGAGTGGCCAATACGGCAGCGGCTAAGGACCACTTGGTCCCGCCGACCTCCCACATGAGTCTGTGGTGGCTTTCCCACAGATGGTTCAATTTCTTTAAGTTTATTAATGTTTTCATCCCACTCATGTTGCCATTTGGATGTTATGTGGGTGGCTATTAGTGGTTTCAGATCAAAGTGGGGGATCAGACACGGTTCAAGATCACAGTTCAGGGCCTTCTTTGCAGCCTGATCAGCTCGTTTGTTTCCTTGTATGCCGGCATGGCCAGGCACCCAGCACAGGTGGATGTCATACCCATCCGTTGTCAGTTGGTTCATTTTATACATGACCGTTGATAGAGTAGGGTGATTCGTTTTCAGTCCAGCAACAGCCAGGAGGCAAGAGAACGAATCACTGTATATAACATAGTTAGTGTGGTTGGATACCTCGATACACTCCAACACGAGAAGGAGTGCTCGGGCTTCTGCAGTGAAAATCTAGCTCTGATCGGGCAAACGTACACCAAATTCTTCCCGTCGGCAGACTCCCCTGTCAATCTCTACTGAAGTCAAGTACTTAGGGCACTTTATGACTGATGACTTTAGAGATGACAGGGATATTAATAGACAGTGTCACAAGTTATATGCTCATCAGGAAATTTCATATGTGTACAGCTGATGTCAAGGTAAATTTATTAAGAACTTTCTGTACTCCCTTGTATACTGCCCAGACTTGGTGGAACTATAGAATGTATAGCATTAGAAAACTGAATGTAGCATATAATGACATTATGAGGATATTACTCCGTCTACCTAGGTATCACAGTGCTAGTCAGCTGTTTGCCAATATTTATGTGCCAGCCTTCCAGGCTGTTATCAGGAATCTAATATTCAGATTTATTACTAGACTTGACAAGTCAGAAAATGTTATAATACAGGGACTTGTAAAAATAGAAGAGAGTGATCTCAGATTTACGTCTGCCATATGTATGTAGACCAACATTTTGATATTGGTTAGTATGGTAGTATTCATACTATTACTTATATCCTATTCACATTAATTTTTATATCTACCTACTATGGACCAAATTATGTAACTACCATAATCCTGAGTCTGAAATAAAGAATTGAATTGAATTGAATTGTACGAGTAGTAAAAGGGTTGATAGACATAAGGCTGATTTCAGCATTGTACACATGAACTAAAGTTAGTATCAACAGTATGAAGTGGCTTTCCCTAAACCAGTTGAATTATTTTTGCATAATTACTCCAATTTGTCGCCTCAGGGGCATCCAGACCATGCTCTTCTCCTGTGCCGGAACGTCTGATTTGGGATATAGCGATCATATAGTAGCGTCTAGACTCCGACTATCAGTAAGTTGCCTGTCCTGATATGACCTTAGATGTTGCCAGGATGTAAAGCTCCAACAACCAACCAATCAGTAAGTGTTGTGCAACGGTAGTGAATCCAACTGGTGTCACCCGTTCAAGGCACCTTAGTAGGTTGAGTTTGAACTGACTCGGTTGGCACCCCAGTATGATCTAACAAACCCTCACTGGAGAACCCTGAAATAAAACAATTAATTATCAAGGAAAATTATTTGGTTTACATGAGTCCTCTTTTTAGCACTGGTTTAGTGGTTACCTCCACACCGTGCAAACCTCACCGACGGTCTTCCACCTCTGTTAAATCTCCATACCAAGGCCACACCTTAGGCTTGTCTCATGTACAATTGCATCACTTGGGTGTAAGCAGTAAACAAGTCCTGTTGATCAGCCTAACGACCTCAAGCATGAACCACCCAAGCATGTCCGTTGGGTCTTACATCTAGGTGGGGAGATTGGAAACCAACCAACGCCTCCGACTCACTGTTGGGGAGTGTGAGCTGCCACCCAAGCGCGTCCGGTGGGTTTCAAGTCAGGCCAAGATTGAACTCTCAGCTGAATCAGCTGTTCGAGCCTGGTACCTATGCAGGGCCAATTACCATCTGGCCGGCTTCACTCGGCCCAGGCTGAGAGGAACGTGGGAGGAGGGGCTCTTTCTTTTGGTTGACTGCACTGTTTGTTGGTCCTGTCCCCCTCCTCAGTGTAAGGTATAAGTACAGTGCATATAGCGAGTGACCAAAGTATGACGTCACAGGTTGGAACGGCCGGGCAGCCGAATAAAGCACTCACACACTGGACGTCGATGTGTTCGCTTGTCTTCCATATACTACATGGTGTCAGATTGTGAGTCTGAACGAACCACGCCCGAGATTCCGCAATGGCGCTGTCAGGTCTGAAACCGCCGTTACCGTTGAGCCTGGAAGGCAATTTAGCCATGAATTGGCGTGCCTGGTATCATGCATACAAAATATACAGTGTCGCTACAGGAGCGGCAAACAAGACTGATAAAGAATTCAATGCTGCGTATTCCTGCACGTAGCCGGACAAGAAGCGCAGAAACTACATCTGACGTTCAGGATGCCGGATGCACACAAGGATAAAATTGAGCCGCTGGTAAAAATGTTCGAGGAATATTGCATTGGGAAGACCAACATCACAGTAGTCCGATATGATTTCAACTCATTTAATCAAACAACTGAGTCTATGGACACGTATATTCGGGAATTACGACACCGAATATCGTATTGTGACTACTCACAAGTGGAGGACTCGTTGCTATGCGACCGGTTGGTGTGTGGTGTAAAGGAAGCAAAGTTACGTGATAAGTTGCTGCAGACACCAAACCTATCGTTGGACAGATGCCTAGAAATGTGTCGTTTAAGCGAGAACACACATACACAACTACACTCAGGAGAGAATAACCATACAGAGGAGCAAGTGGACACAGTAAACAAGCAGCGAGGAAGCTATGCAGCACGAGCAAGGCAAAGTACGTCAACACCACGCCTGCGGGCTTGGCAAGACCGTGGAACGCGCGCCTCTACATCTCGTGCGAACTGCACTCGATGCGGGTATCAACATGGGAATACCACATGCCCCGCATTGGACAAACAGTGTCTGCATTGTAACCGGTATGGGCACTTTCAAAGGGTATGCCGATCGTGACGCACGAGTCGAGCCCAAGTGGATGAGCTCGGCATAAAAGATGGCGTAATTGAAGAAGATACACGAGATGATGAAAACGACTTGTTCGTTGGTGAGATAACGGACGAGGCAACGAGCAGCAGCAGTTTGTGGTACGTGAAATATAACTTGCAGAACAATCCTGTTAAATTTAAACTGGACACTGGGTCCCAAGCTAATATTGTGCCGCGTAATGTCTACAATGCTCTACAAAACACTGTGTTAGCACCATCAAAATGCTGTCTCATCACATACTCAGGTGATCGCATCCATCCCGAGGGAGAGGCCGTTATTATCGTTGGAGGAGTACCATTGAAGTTCCAAGTTACAGCGCGGGGCACACCGATCTTGGGAAAAGAAGCATGTGTGAAACTACAACTGATACGACGAGTAGGCGAAGTCACTATACGGACTAAAGAAGCGACTACTGCCGGGAAGGCAGCAGAACAGTTGGTAAAAAAATATTCGGACGTATTCACAGGGCTAGGAACTATAAAAAGTAATGCAAAAATACATATTGATGGTAATGTAGATCCTGTGATTGACCCACCAAGACGAATCCCCCATGCCATTGTTGACAAGGTAAAGCAAGAATTGGATAGAATGTTAGATTTAGGTGTCATAGTAAAGCAACTGGAGCCAACCCCATGGGTGAATTCTATAACAATCGTACAAAAACCTGATAAAATCAGAGTATGTTTAGACCCGACCAAGTTGAACAAAGCCATATTAAACACCCCGTACCCCACCAGAACGGTAGAGGAGGTAATTGCAAAAACAAGCAAAGCTAAGTATTTTTCGGTCATTGATGCGAATAGTGGCTATTGGCAAATAGAACTGAATTCAGAAAGCTCAAAATTATGCACATTTAACACCCCGTGGGGACGGTTCCGGTACACCCGTCTGCCGTTCGGCATTAAAACAGCTGGAGACATATTTATCGGTGAAATGAACAAAATATTAAAAGATTTACCAGGAGTGAATGTAATTGCTGATGATTTTTTTTTTGTTCAAGTGTTTTTATTCCTCTGAATAACATGTTGTCAGTGCTAATGCACTGGTCTTCCAGCCCTAATCACAATTGCCTCTACACAGTAAACAAATCTACAACAATATACAAATAGACAATTACAGGAAAATAAGCAAAACATCGTTACATGAGTGATAGTTAAAGAACAAGATAAGAAAAATAGAAACACATGCGGGGAGGTAACTAAGTTAGACTAGTATGGTAGGCGTTAGTAGGGGGTGGGGCACAGCTGGTTATCTTTCTAGTAGTAACATACTCTTTGAAAGGGTGATGGGGGATGTAGGGTGGGCCTTTGTGATTGAACTTACATTCATGGTAATCTCAGGTGGGGCCTATTGAGTTAGTAAGTACGTTAATATTGATTAATCATGTACCTCAGTAGGATCCAACTACAATCATTTCCAGGCTCATTCCATTGAAGATGGGTTTTTGGTCTAGTTGGCCGCTACTGGTTGGGTTTACAGTGTTTGTTTGGGGGTGGGGGAGCGGGGGGACAGGGAAAGGAACGGCAACACCGACCCAGTGTATCATTGATCTGCTTTGGCCTAGATATATTGGTGTATGGAAGCACCGAAAAAAAACACAATGACAAATTAGAAAATGTATTTAAAAGAGCTAGAGAGGCTGACTTGCGCCTCAACCCAAAAAAGTCCGTAATCTGCAAAACAGAAGTAAATTATGTAGGACACACATTGACTCAAACGGGTTTAAAACCCACAGCAGAACGTGTCCGAGCCATACTTGAAATGCCTACCCCCACTGACAAGGCAGGAGTTCAACGGTTTTTAGGCATGGTGGGATATGTAGGAAAATTCATACCGAATCTGTCCGAAATTTCTAAACCGTTGAGACAAGTATTGTGTAAAGACATAGTATGGTTTTGGCAAAATGAACAAGAAAGTGCATTTAGCACACTAAAAAAGCTGTTAATATCAGCACCCGTGCTGAAATATTATGATGTAAATGAGCAAATCACTTTGCAGGTGGACGCTTCAAAATCAGGTCTGGGTGCAGCCATTTTTCAATAAAGTAGACCGATTGCTATGGCGTCGAAAGCCTTAGATAGGTGCCAATCAAGCTACGCGGTAATCGAGAAAGAGCTATTAGCTATTTGTTTTGGGTGTGTCCGTTTCCATGAATACATTTACGGAAAAGAAGTAATAATAGAAACTGATCATAAACCGCTTGTAGCGATCATGGCAAAACCATTGCATCTGTTGTCGGCACGGATGCAACGGATGCGCATGAGGCTGCAGAACTATAACATTATAATGAAATACACAAAAGGTAAAGATATGTTTTTTGCAGACACACTCTCACGCGCGCACACCAGCAAAACGACACCAAACAATCTATTCGACAACAAAATTTCGGTAGCCACAATCGACATTGCACATAACATGAACGAACGTATCATCGAAGCTACGAAAGCAAATAGCACCCTCACTGAGGTTACACATTTAACTAAAGAAGGTTGGCCCGCCAAAAATAGTTTAGGGAAGTCATGTGCCAAACCATTCTTTACATGTAAAGAGGAGATAGTCAGCACAGATGGTATGCTGTTTAAAGGAAAACAAATAATAATCCCCAGTAGTTTACAGAAGGAAATATTAAATCTGTTGCATGAAACCCATTTGGGAATAATCAAATGCAAGCAGCTCGCGAGGGACAATGTTTTCTGGCCAGGTATGAATCAGCAAATTGAAGACATAATAGCTCGGTGTAGTACGTGTCAAAATTATAGAAATTCCCTGAGTGCTGAGCCAATGAGTCCTCACAACATACCGGACATGCCATTTTGTAAAGTCGGAGTTGACTTGTTTCAGTGCCAAAGTAAAACGTATCTAATTCTTTATTCCAAATTCCCCGAAGTCGTAGAGCTACAAACTACAACTTCCAAGGCAGTGATTAAATCCCTAAAGGAAATATTCGGACGTTATGGTATACCAACCTCGTTGGTATCTGACAATGGGCCACAATTTTCAGGTCATGAATTCAAAGATTTTGTTGCCACGTATAAGTTCAATCCTATCCGTTCTAGCCCATATTACCCTAAGAGTAATGGTCACGCCCGCGGTTCCGGTGGCGGGGGCCGCGCGGGGGCTCCAGAGGATCCGGCCCATGAACTTCCGCGCCGCGACTATGCACGTGCTGACGTGCGCGAGGCGGCCGACGAGCCTCTGGAGGGCCTTCCTGGTGAGCGTGGGGCGGACGAGCCAGCGCTCGCACTCCTCGATGACGTCGTCCATCTTGTCATCCGGTATGCGGAGGACCATGGCCTCCGAGTCGAATTCGATGCCCAACCAGGTGAGGCGGTCGGTTGGGGGGCAGCACTTGTCGAGGGCGAGCTCGAGCCCGAGCGCGGTGCAGACCTCCCGGAGGGTGTCGAACGCCCGCATCGCGTCGAGGTAGGAGGCCTCGCACCCGACGAAGTCATCGACGTAGACCGCCGTGAAGAAGCCGCGGCGGCCCACGATCCAAGCCACCGCGGCGGTGACCCTGACGCACGCCGAAGGGCAGGGCTATATCGAGGTAGGCGCGGCTGTCGACCGTGATGCCGAAGAGGGGCGTGGAGAGGAGGTCGGCTCGGAGCTGGCGGTAGGCACGGGAGACGTCGGCCGACCAGCAGAAAGCGCCCCGACCCTCGACGACGATGCGCCGGCCGAGGTCGGCCGCGGATGGAAGTCTGTAAGCGTGCAGGCGCCCGAGGTATTCCCGCCTCGGGATGCCAGAGTTCACGCTGCGGCCCGGGGGAAATGACAAGTCGACGATGACCCGCCGCTTCCCGGGGGTGGACTTGGGCCGCGTCATTATGGGGCTGCACTGCGCCCAGGGGGTGAACGGGGGAACCGCGAAGGGCCCGAGGAGGGCGCCTCGTCGGAGCTCCTCCGCCGCGTATTCAGTAACGTGGTGGGCGAAGCTGGGGTCCTCGCGGTGGTTCTTGTAGGTGGGGGACGGGGGGCCGGCCGCGGTGTAGTTGGCCGGGAACCCAAACTCCAGGTGGTCGGCGAGGAGGACGTCGTCGTGGTCTCGAAGCATGCGACGCCAATTAGGAATGTTCAGGCCCGAGGAGACCGGGACTCGGGCGGCCAAATAATTCGGGAGTCCCGAGGTGCGGGTGGTGGCGTATGCCGCAGCGTAGGCGGTGTAGGCGGCCGAGCCCTCACCCGAGAGCACTGGCCAGAAGGAGTCGAGGGTGGCCCTGTACTCGACGGGGGAAGGGCCGCAGGCAGGGGCCGCCGGGAGGGAGTGCTGGATGGCAGTGTCAATTACCTCCTCGACTGGCTCGTTGGTGCTCGCGGCGGGGGCGAGGGCGCCGCGGGTCACGTCGCAGATCCCACAAGCCTCGGCGGTGTCCGGGGCCGACGGGGTGGAGCAGCTGCCGGGGCAGAACCCCGCGAAGCTGTCGTGTGACGGCCGGGGTGCGGCGTGGCGAGGGCCTCCGGTACGGTGTTGGTTCGGGGTGGCGTGGCCCATAGTGTCTGGTCGTGTGTTTACTTCTTTAGTACGGGGTGTTCCCTCGGGGTGGCGCCACCGGCCCGGCGTGACGTCACCAATGGGGGGAATCTCCAGCGGCAGGGGCGTATCTTCAGCGCTGTTGGTGGTAGCGGTGGAATCCTCCAGGTGGCGGCAGGGTCGCGCGGCCGGGGTGACATCACGGGGGAATCCCCCCTCCGCCAATCCCGTGTCATCATGTGGAGCGGTTTGGGGAAGACCGGCCAAGCAGGGACCGGTCGCCGTGACGTCATGAGGGGAACCCCCGCCGGTCCGCGGGGCGGTCGGGCTGAAGCCACACGGGGCCGGGAGGGTGTTATTGTTTATAGTGGGTGCGAGGCGTGGGCGGCAGGCCGCCGCAATGGTAGTCCGGGGGCGGTGTGGGCGTCGGTGTCGAGTAGACAGTCGGGGCGGGGCTGTGTGCTCCCGCCGGCCGTCTAAAAATCCCGGTGTGACGTCTTCCCGGGGCGCTCCCGGGCTTTCTTCGAGTAGCAGCTTGTCTCGGGGTGGCCGGTAACTATCCGGCGCACATTCGCGCAGTAGCCGCAGACGTGCGCGAGCTTCTGGGAGCCCGCCCCGTGCGAGGCTCCTTTCGCGGCTTTGGTACAGGAAGCCGGGTCTTTGTTCCAGGCCTGGCAGGGCGCGCCCAACACCGCCCTGTCGTAATGCTCGCGGTTGTCGGCGCCGGGCTTGTGTGGCTTCCCGGCCTGCTGGCTCTTGGGGGCGGGGGCGGGGGCGGCGTGGCCCGCCATCGCTATTATCTCGATCTTGACCGCGTTTAGTGCGGCCGCGTCCCTCCATCCGTGCGGGAGCCTCCCGTCCGCTATACGTGTGAAGATCTCTTCAGAGTAGCGCCTCACCACTGGCCATGCCAGAGCACAATTGTCCTGCGCTACAATCTCCTGATGGGCGGAGAGGGCGTCGAGTCCGCTCTCGGGGAAGCCGAGCTGGCACTCGAGGCGCTTCAATCCCAACGCGTACTCCTCCCGGGTCGCCTCGCCCTTTTTTATCGCTCTCCCCTCATCCCCCCGTTCAACCAGATCGTAGGGGAATAAATATTTCGTGGAAATACCTTTCTTTCGTGTGTGTGCCTTCCCGTCGGCCGCCGCTACGATGAGGCGCACTGCCTCCTCCGCCGTCGAGCGCGCCCCGCGACCGTAATCATCCGTGTCGTGTTGTCGGCGGCGTGCGGCGTGTCGCCCGGCTGCGTGGGGAGAGTCGCGGCGCCAGGGGCGGTGTCACGGCGTCATGGGTGATGGCGAGGACCATGGGCTGAGCGGGCTCTGGTCGACTCCGACGGCGGGGTATGAGATGGTGCGGGTCCTGGCGCGGCCGCCATAGGCGGTCGACGGCGATGCCGGGGAGTGTGATCGGGCCCGGCTGGTGCGGAGCCGCCCGGTCGCCGCCGGACGAGGCGTGGAGGGGGAGACCGAGGGGGCCCGGCGGCGTGCCGCCGCGGGGCTGGGTCTCCAGGCGGCGTGCGCCAGCAGTGGCGGCGGTGAGCATGGCGGTGGCTTCCGCGAGCACCCTGGATTGGGCCGCGAGCTGTTTCCGCTGCTCGGCCGCCTCCCTCCTGTGCTCACCGGCCTCCCTCTGCATGAGGATCCAGCGCTCCTCCATGGCGTTGATGGTGAGTTGCATCTTGGCTAAGCCATCGGCCTGTCTCGCCTTCAAGGTGGGCTTCCGCACCCGCTTAGACTGGCGGGTCGGGGACGGGGGCCGGGCCTGAGGGACGGCCTGTCTCGGGAGAAGCGCCGCCATCTTGTGAGTCGGACGATATGCTCAGGTCGGCTGGAGGCGTGGGGGTTCTTTTCTTTGAGGCACGTTTGGTGGGACGGCCCCTCGGAGCTGCAGCCCTGCGGGTTCGCTGCATGTTGCTGTTTAACGTGGGTGACCTTTTAACTGCGTTGCCGCTTTTTAATGTGGGTGACGTGGGTGGAGACGGAGCCGTAGAGTTTAAATCTAAATCCACTGACGTGAGGATATGAGGCCCGAATGCAGGTCAGGGGAAAGGGCGGGAAGGAGGGAATGTTCGGGGGAGCCCGGTAGGGGGCGTCTCGAGCTTCCCGCCGGATCAACCACAATTCGGAATTATGAGCCAATTGCGCAGGTAAGGAGGTACACCGCAACCGAGTTCACATGTTTAAAATACCAACGACTGTGCGAAACACGAGCCGACCCATGAACAAAAATGCACCGCACACTAACACTGGAGCCAAAAATACAACAACTACCGACACACACAAAAAGGCCAATAAGGTGACAAATGTTTACAAAACTAAAAGTGGGCGTGTCTCACAGCCGCCTAACAGACTAGGGATACCAGAATATAATCATAAGTAGAGTTTCACCAGTAGTAATAAGATGTACCCAAAATGATAGAATTTAGATATCAGATTCACATGGTTGTCCAAACTCTTCTGGTGTTTCCTAACATAACTGATATCATAATGTCCATAAAGCACCACTAGTTTGGGCAATCATAAAGAGGATGTATTCCAACTCATCTATAAAGAAAAGTTACCTGTTTATGTTTTGTTCACTAGTTCGAATGAGTGGAGTTTCTACACATATATGTATATGTAAATAAAAAAAATTTAAATAAATAAATAAATAAATAAATTTAAAAAAATTAAAAAAGGGGGAAGATGTAAGGTATAAGTACAGTGCATATAGCGAGTGACCAAAGTATGACGTCACAGGTTGGAACGGCCGGGCAGCCGAATAAAGCACTCACACACTGGACGTCGATGTGTTCGCTTGTCTTCCATATACTACACTCAGGTGAGGGTGTAGCCCGTTAGACCACCTGCCGCTCTGAATCTGTCTAGCAGCCATTGTAATTGAGGGGCGTAAAGCAATACGGCCAAAATGCAATTTACTACAACCTCAAGCCAAACAACACTGACAGCACCAACCGAGTCCACAATAAATTAATATCTAACCAGAACAGTCCACATGTAACCAACTCTCGGAGACGCCCACTCTCAACATGCTGGTTGTAAGCTACTGCTAAAACTACTATTTAATGCAGTAAAGTAAACACCTAGTTTACTATGACTATTACTACAACTACTACATAACACATTAACCAACACCGACGGCACCAACCGAGTCCACAATAAATTAATATCTAACCAGAAAAGTCCACACGTAACCAATATAACACGATGGGAGATGCCCACTCTCAACACGCTGGTTGCAAACTACTGCTAAAACTACTACTTAATGCAGTAAATTTGTTTGTTTGTTGTTTTACGTCCTAGCAACATCTAAGGTCATATCAGGACGGGGTCAAATGCAGTAAAGTAAACACCTAGTTTACTATGACTACTACTACAACTACTACATAACACATTAACTAACTGATTGACTACTACTGCTACAATCACTAATGCATTACATTAAATACCTGGTATACTACTGCTTCTGCTACAACTACCATGCAACTTTAATTAAATACCTGGGCCGCGTTCAGGGTCCGTCTCGGAGGCGCTTCGGAGATGGCCATGACGTCACGCTAGTTTGAATGGCAAAAGCAGTTTGTTGTCTCGAAAATGGTCACCCTCATAGGCGGCGGCCATTTGTAATGGAAAAGCTGCGCTGTGATTGGCTGAAACCACTGAATACGCCGGCCATTTTCGAGGCGCTTTTCATCTCCAGCCTGAAAAGGGAGGCGTCTCCGAGACGCACTCTGAATGCAAATAGGCCAAAAAGCATCACCGATACTTCTCCGCAGCGCCTCCGAGACGGACCCTGAACACGGCCCTGATTTACTACTATTGCTGCTGCTACAACTACTACATAACACATCAAATTAAATACCTTGTTTACTACTAGTACTATAGCTGCAACTACTACATAACAAATTAAATACCTGGTTTGCTCGGTTAGAGAAGCTTGTCTCACAGCACGAACAAAACATCTTCTCGGAAACGCAGCTTATCGAGTCGTCACCTAAATTAATATACATATCCATTGAGTTGGTTGGTAGCAGCAGTCAAAATTAAAAAATGTATATCCATTTTGATTTTAATGTAACTAAATAGAACTTTTGAATAAAAACAAAGTACACACACAATTATTCTATTTTGTTTACTTTTTGAGATATGACATTGGCCATCTTATGACCGGTTTTACTTCTTCCAAGATTAGCATCTCACAACCTTTCAAGCATACTTCATTAACAAAATGTCAGCTCTTCAAAATTTGGAAAAACAGTTTTGTACGAGGAGAAATTTGGATAAAATACCATATTAAAATTAGGCATAACTGCATTTCTATAATGTGTGTTGTTTGTGGTTGAAAAACTTGAAAGTGATCCACATATTGAGTAGCTGTAATTTTGTTAAACAATTATCATATTTTTCTTGATATACGGCAAACTTGATGGGGGAAAAGGGGCAAAATGTTGAGTGGACAAGAACAGACGATAACTGTAATAGTAAAAAACCTATAAATAACCACAACTTTAGAAATATTGCATAGATATGCTTCGAATTTTAAATGAAAAGAGAATGACATGTGCACCACTGTGACATCCAAGTCACTCCGGGGTAAACCCAATTAGAGGACAGTGATATGACTTGAGATACCATGTTGGCGAGCCGCCGCCCCCAGTGCACCTGATGTGCCGCGAAGTGCATTGGAAGACCTGATTGCAGGTAGAAACTTCCGTTCAACGAAAGGTAAGAAAGTACTCATACCAAATGAAATTGTAATACAGGACGACCATAAGACAAGAGTGGGACTGGGTGAGAGTAAGTGGTGCAAATATTTGTTTGCACTTTTTAGGATATGCGAGTCGAAAGATGTGCCCCGGTCGTGAGTCCCTCATTTGAGGATGGACATGGATGGTGGAACAATTAGCGAATCTTGCGGCAGACTGGCATAGGCCACCGTCCATTAAATAGTCGGAAAGTGTGTTTGCCATGATTGAGAATGGGCATTTGCCATGCGGCTGGGAGGATATAGATCTATGTAATAAAGGAAGTTCAGCATGCAAAAATACTTGTGTGCTAGAAAATACTGTACGAAGACGGTATGGAGATCCTTTATAATGACATATTGCCATGTTGTGGTGTATGCTTTTTCTACATCAAAAGTCATGGCCACAACATATTTTTGTTAGTTTTTTTAAATGAAGGCATCTCTTATGAAGGTCTCCATATGGCCCAAATGGTCGAGGGTGATGCACACTCGTCTCAAATCACATTGGAGGTCAGACAAACAGTGTTCCGACTCCAGTAGCCAGACATGGTGGTTGGTCACAATAAGCTCCATTATTTTACAGATGCAGTTTATGAGGGTCATAGGCCAATAGCTTTTGGCTTCAATGAGGGCTTTGCCAGCATTGGGAATGTGTATTGTTGCCTCCCTATAAGATGCAGTGATGACACCTGATTCCCAGATGTCATTGAAGGGTTGAACTTGAAGCATGTCTCGGCGCAGATTTGAGCGTGTTTCATGAACTGAAAATGGATATTATCAGGATCTACTATCCAAAGCATGTCATCCTTAACATTGACCATAACTGTCTTTCGTTGAAATTTAATGTCTCAAAGCACTGGATATCTTAAAGTGGGAATCAGACAGACATTCTGTTGATCTGGTACTGAACATTGATTCGGGCCAGATTACACCATGGTAGCACAATATATGGTTGTCTAAGGAACTCATATATATTCAGCTGCTGGACATTGTACACCAACGGGGCCTGTGTCTGGCTGTAGGTGCTTTCCATACATCTCCCGTTCAGAGCCTTTACGCTAAAGAACCATCGCTTTGCAAACTGGTTGGTTTGTTTGTTGTTGTTTTACATCCCAATGACATCTAAGGTCATATCAAGATGGGTGCTGACTTGTGACTGCGCATTCATGGTCACTTCATAGTGCTGCCCCACTGGGAGACCAGACCGCCAGCACCATGATCCAATATCCCAGACAGCGATACTGTGCTAACCAGTCCTTGTCCTATCCTACTATTCCTAGTAATGCCGAGCGAAAGGTTAGGTAGCAACAACGTAGTTATTATACGTGACAGTATGTTTGTATGTATGTATGTATATATGTATGTATGTATGTATGTATGCATGTATGTATGTATGTATGTATGTATGTATGTATGTATGTGTGTGTGTGTGTGTGTGTATGTATGTATGTATGTATGTATGTATGTATGTATGTATGTATGTATGTATGTATGTATGTTTGTTTTGTTTGTTGTTTTATGTCCTAGCAACATCTAAGGTCATATAAGGACAGGTACCGACTTGTGACAGTGTGCGCTCATGGCGACTATAGTGCTGCCCCACTGGAATACCAGGCCACCAGCACCATGACCTGATATCCCACTCAGTCACATTATCCTGACACTGAGCCAACCAGCCCTTGCCCTATCCTAATAATGCCAAGCGCCAGGCTAGGAAGCAACAAGTATCAATTTTAAAGTCATTGGTTTGACTCGACCAGGATTCGAATTTTTTAATGAATTTATTTACCCTGCCCCAGCTGTGATCAGTTCTCAAAGAATTCTATACCATTATAAAGGGGATAAATCTCTTTTTAAAATGACATATGAGCCTGTCTCAAAAGGTGCTAGCTATTCGGTTTTTTGTCCATAGTAACGATTGACACAAAACAGCACAGAAACGGTTACACTGAAAACACAAGGACATTTGCTTCAAATCAATATGTATTCTATTGGGATTTTGAAACACCATGTAAAAAACAAATCAGTTTATTCTGAGCAAATGCATAAGTAGATAGTGTGTTGGTCGTTACTATGGACAAAGTTTTGTCCCATATTGCTTAGCACCTTTTGAGTCTCACATAACATAACCCAGAAATATCACTCCCAGAAAGTCAGTTTTTAGTGGGGTCTACAAAAAGGTTTTAATTGATTTACCCTGCCCATAGCACAAGTTTGTTTCTTTATGTTCTAATTGTCTCTATTATATTTATGTATAAATTATCTATAATATTCATGTAGATCCCTGATTGTCTGTACACAAGGAATGTAGTCTGAAATAAAGAATTGAATTTACTTCGGAAGGCCCGAAAGCAGTAACAGCCCTCAGGAAACTTGTTGTTGACAAGTTAAATTAGGTCACTGTAGTTGATTTAGGTACTATTTTTGCCTGTACATTGTTAACTGATGGCAGAATTGATTATATACAATAATTTCAACAAAAGTCCAAATTTGACATTTTTGTGATATTTTCATTGCATAAATTACACAAAATACCATGTTTAAGACATCATATTTTCTATCTTCCCTTGTTGTCCAGCTAGAAAAAAAAATCACTTGATAACTGTGTTACGGACACTGTCTACCAAATATGAGCTCTGTATTATCAATAGTTTTATGAGTGTTTAAACATGGCAATTTGAAATATTTGCGTAAATAACCAATACAGTATATATATATTGTTGTTATCACCGGTGGCGCCATCGTGTGTGATGGCTATTGGTTGGTTGGCCCCAGCGGCGATTTCAGTTGGTGGCCATTTTTCATTTGGCGCGCTTGTGGCGCCACCTGTCATAACTTCTTGGAAGCTGTTTTCATTGTTGTTATCACCGTTGGCGCCATTGTGTGCGATGGCTATCGTTTGGTTGGCCCCAGCGGCGATTTCAGTTGACGGCCATTTTGCATTTGGCGCGCTTGTGGCGCCACCTGTCGTAACTTCTTGGAAGCTGTTTTCATTGTTGTTATCACCGGTAGCGCCATCGTGTCCGATGGCTATCGGTTGGTTGGCCCCAGCGGCGATTTCAGTTGACGGCCATTTTGCATTTGGCGCGTGTGTGGCACCACGTGTTGTAACTCCTTGGAAGCTGTTTTCATTGTTGTTATCACCGGTGGCGTCATCGTGTGTGGTGGCTATCGGTTCGCTGGCCCCAGCGGCGATTTCAGTTGCCGGCCATTTTTCATTTCGTGTGCTGGTGGCGCCACCTGTCATAGCTTCTTGGAAGCTGTTTTCATTGTTGTTGTCACCGGTGGCCCCATCGTGTGTGATGGCTATCGGTTGGTTGGCCCCAGCGGCGTCAATTGTAGTTTAGGTAATCCGTGCATACAATCGGAAGCAAGCACAGGTAGCAACAGATAGACTGTGTACGAAGTTACGCGGTGTTACATGGCGTGGCGTTACATGGCGGTATGTGGCGTGATAAAGTTAGGTGCTTCTACGGGTGTATTGACAGTGAGCTGTGACGACTGTAAAGGTTATTGTTTAGTGAGTGTCAATAATAAAGTCCCGATTGAGCTAGATATCCGTATGGACAGTCAAACCATATCGACGGCCGTCGAAACACAGGTGTAGATAGGTAGACTTTTTATGAATGTTTTTTATGAAGGTATTTAGACGATCCGTACAGACAATCCGTATGTATCAAGTATAGGCAGTGAGCCGTATGGACGGACGTATAGACAGTTAGCCGTGTCGACAGTAAAGTTTAGTATTTAAGCTCAGGTTCCGAAACCGTGTGGACGACGGTATCAGCAGTGAACCGTGTCGAAAATAAATTTTAGGAGGTATACTGTGTTGAGGTTGGAGAGATAACCGTATCGACTAGAGTATAATACTTATGAGTGTCAGTAATAAAGTCTTGTATGAGGTAGATATCCGTATGGACAGTCAAACCGTATCGACCGACCGTTGAAACACAGGTGTAGATAGGCAGACTTTTTTATGAATGTTTTAGCTCACAGTTTCGTTGTCGTCTCACATCGATCGATCGTAGTTTAGGGAATCCATACAGACAATCCGAAGCAGACACAGGTAGCAACAGGTAGACTGTGTAGAAGATACGTGGCATGGCGTGGCATTACGTGGCGTGGCGTTACGTGATACAAAGTTAGGTGCTTCTCTGACCGGAGCTGTGGAAGTTCTTAGTTGAAATCGGTGGGGAGGGACCCCATGATCAATTTGGCGGGAAATTCGAAATGGTCAGGTCAGGTCGGATGCCACTAGGGGCAGCCGGTGGAGTTAATCAAGCTAATCCGGTATATAGTGCGAGGAAGGCGCCGGGTCGTTCGGAACTCGGGCCAGGGCACGCCACTTCTGGCGGATTATGTAAGGGCGGGGGAGATCTCCACCCCGTAAATTACCCATGTTACGTATAACATACACAATACAGTATATGGGTCGGGATCACGAAAAGAGGCCAATTGGGGGAAGTTGTCAGCGTCGATCATTGGATGTCAGCATCGATCGTCATAATTATAGCTTAGCATTGACACAGGTGTTAGAAAGTTCTTAAATTTATCCTAAATGTAAAGGTAGAGAAAATACAACAACCTATTTTGTTTCTAGGATAATTTAATATAAAACAAAGAAATGCAGTACACTTTAAGAATTGCGATGCCGACATCTGTTAAAGTTGTCGGTGTCGATCATTGGATGTCGGTGTCGATCGTCATAATTATAGTTTAGCATTGACAGGGGTGTTGCAAAGTCCTTAAATTTATCCTTAATGTACAGGTAGCGAAAATATAACAAGCTTATTTGTTTCTAGGATAATTTAATATAAAATAAAGAAATGCACTACACTTTAAGAATTGCGACGCCGACATCTTAAATAAACCACCAATTGGCCCATTTTCATGTGGCTGACTCATATATATTTTTTCAATCTGCCATATCTCATTTTCTAATACAGTTAGAGCTTTGAAATTTTGCATGTGATTTTACTTTGATATGTGTATTTCCTGCACGTTTCCTGTTATTTGGTTGGGTTTTTTTTTTTAGTGGGTATACCTACATTAATAAGTCTCAGAAAAGTAGCTAAATTATGAGTTCCAATAGCAGAGTTCTAGAAGCTTGTGATCTTACATATTCTGGTAGATGGTCTGTCACTGGCTGGTTCTTGCCTGGAGTGGATGTCCTCACTTGCAGCTAGTCGCAGGCCCTCGAGCACATCACACGCCATCTGGTGGTCCGTGAGTAGAATGCGGAGCACCTCAGGCCTAACGGGCATGCGAGGGATCGGCTTGGTAGCTCCATCAGTCATGGCTCCTGCAACATCAACAAAATTATTTGTAAATACTAAATAAATTAGGCTTAGAAAAAAGTGTTTCCAGTTGCAGACAAGTAAAAAAATTAGGTGATTGTGGGTGTATGCCTCAAAACTTGGCCAAAGGCCGAGTAGGGGGGGGAGGGGGGCCACCCCCCCTCCCATGGAGAAATTTGTTTACAAGTAGGACACAATTGGTGCAATTTGGTAGCCACTTAGGAGGGAGAAATTTCACTCTTCACCTGTGACATAAGGTAAGAGTAGGCATATAGACCAGTACTCTAAGAATACAGAAGTGTTTTTCTTGTAATCTTGCATAAATGATCCAAAACTTGGCAAAAGACGAGTCACCCCCCCCCCCAAATTTGCTCTCCTCGGATTTACACGTATCTCGTGAACAGTCCAGGAAGCATTTAATTGGCAGAAATCAGCCAATTGGCGGGAAATGCTCATGCCTGCAGTTGCGCAGCCGACCCTTCAAGACGTTGCCGATCATAATTTTGTTTTGCTTCATTGAAAATGCTGTGACAAATTACATGGGATACATCAAATTATATCTCTAATTACCTACCCCTTTGCTTGCCTACAATAGGAAGCACTTTCTTTTTTTAGGCCTCACGTTTGGTTTTCCCTCCTAGTGTTCTGCTATAGTAATTAGCTAACAAAAAAAATTACATGTCCAGTTCTTTTGATAAGTGAAAAGAAAACCCCACAGAAATACATTTTTATAAATATTTTAGTATACAATTTAGAAACTCTCGTAAAGTATGAGTGAATTAGGTTATGAGTAACATGTACACACACATGTATATTACACACCAAACAACATTACAAATGTTGTAACTCAGCCTGAAAAATGGCAACCATGACCCATATTCACAAAAATGGAGACAAACAAAACATGGGAAACCACAGGCCAATATCGATTCTTCAAACCCCAGGCAAGCTCATTGAAAAAGTGTTACATAGACACATAAATGAACACCTGGAAAAAAGCGATATACTAAACGAAAGACAAGGGGGTTTCAGGAAACTGCACTCCACATCTAAAACAATAGCTAACCTAACAAATGACATATTGGCGTCAATGAACCAAAAGCAATTAGTTGGAGCAGCCTTCATTGACTTCAGCAAAGCATTCGATACAGTAGACCATAACATACTACTGGAAAAACTAGAATCCATGGGCATAAAATTCAACACTGTGGACTTTCAGACCTTTGGATGAAATGCTACCTGAACAACAGGCAACAGAAAACAAAAATAAACAATACACTATCAGACAACCAACCTGTCACATGTGGTGTACCCCAAGGGTCAGTGCTAGGGCCACTGCTCTTTATAGTCTACATAAACGATCTTGAAAAATGGTTGCAAACCGAATGCCTCCAACTATATGCAGATGACACAGTGATATATGCAAATGGCACCACAGAAGAGGAGGTAATAACTAAACTAAACAAGCTCCTACTAAAACTGGATGAGTGGTGTGAGTCCAACAAAATAACCACCAACACAAGCAAGTCAAAAACAGTTCTCTTCTTGAATAAACAAATGCTAGAAAGAAAACTACACTGTAAGCTAGGAAACCAAACAGTAGAAAATGTAGACCATTACAAATACCTAGGCCTTGAGTTGGACAGCCAACTAAACTACAACCTATGTATAAACAAAATTGTCCAAAAGGTAAACCACAAACTGTGGCTATTTGCAAAGCTAAGAGACTACATGACACAAGAAATGTCAATAAAAATCTTCAAGGGCATGGTGCTCCCCTATTTTGACTATGGAGATGTAAACTACATGGGTGCGAAAAAAGAACTTCTAAAAAAACTGCAAACACTACAGAACAGAGCCCTGAAAATCTGCCTCAGAGTAGACAAGCTGCACCCCACCTATGGCATACACAAAAGAACCAAAGTAAAATTGCTAGAAAATAGGAGAATAATTCATCTGAAAACATTAGCTTACAGCTATAGTCAAGACAATAAACTCCTAACAAAACCACAAAGGGCTACTAGAGCAAATAATGCGCCACTACTAGAGCAGACCAGAAGCCAAATAAAAGCTCACGAGAGAAGCACGCTGGAAATGGCTGCCAAGATGTGGAATGCCCAAACAGTAAAGGAATGACAAATTCCTCACCTAAAAACATACAAAAAATATCTGTGCAAAATAAGGCTAGGAAACCCCCACTAAGCTGCACTGCAAAGGGGCATGTGATATGTCACGGCCCACCAGTAGGACGCCCAATGGAAGGTAACCATGGCAAAAGTAGCCAGATAGCACACCACACAGCTACGTACAAGCCTATGATATGTAAATAGGAGTAGGCTAGTCTAGTAGTAAGAGTAGACAAAATAAAACACATATATGCCAAGAAAATCCCAAAAAATTAACATAGACTACTAACCAGATCAACCATCTATCTGCTGCTGAAATGCAGGCAATCAAATACCTTATCAGCAGCTACTGTGTGATAAGATAACACCAACACTACAGCTGGCCAGCATTGAAAACAAGCCTGAATACCCAGGCTTATATGCTATGGACAGTATAAATACAGCCTCAATTATAGTCAATAAAACAAAATTTAAAAAAAGAAAAAACTATACCCACCTAGGTTAGGTAGAAGGAGTCTGCTACCAGGGAAAAAGGATAACAGTGACAATTGCTAATTTTGTATGTGACACGCCTGCCAGAGCTTTTGTGAAAAAGGTGAAAGGCCATACTGGTTATTCTGGCTGTGATAACTGTACACAAAGAGGGACCTGGTATAACCATAGAATGACATTTCCAGAGAGGAATGGTGTACTGAGGACAGATGTCAGTTTTGATGAAATGGAGGATGATGAACATCATCTTGGTGACAGTTGTCTGCGCGAGTTAAACATTGGTCTTGTCTCTCAATTCCCTCTTGACTATATGCATTTGATATGTCTTGGCATTGTAAGAAAGATTCTCCTTATTTGGACAAGTGGACCATTACATCTCCGTATAGGAAATAACATAGTACGGTTGATATCAGAGTCGATTCTAAGCTTGAAACCTTTCTTACCATGTGAATTTGTCAGGAAAGGAAGGTGAATTGTTCAGATTGACAGATGGAAAGCCACCGAATTCAGAACCTTTCTATTGTACACTGGACCAGTGATTCTCAAAGGAAAGTTGCCCGACATCATGTACAAAAACTTCCTGATGCTATCTGTAGGGGTAACTATTTTATCTAGTACAGAATTTTGTGCAGCTCATTGCAATTACGCTGAAGAATTATTGGGAGCGTTTTTTGACCACTTTGGAGCTCTTTATGGCCAGGAGATGCTTATTTACAATGTTCATGGCTTGACTCATTTGTCTTCCCATGCAAGATGTTTTGGTCCACTGTCAACAGTTATTCAGTAGAATTAGGTATCCCAATAGAGTGAGACAGGCTGGTGGAAATGCATCATTACACAGTAGGTATCCCAATACAGGTCACCCGAGGCACTGGAATCGGGTCGGTGCATGAACAGAAAGGGTGTTTTCAAACTTCTCCGATATGCACAATTGTTGTTATATTAAATAAAGAAATATACCAATTTGAAGCTTAAAATGGGTTCTTTCATTCTCCGCTAATCTAATTAGTGTATATTAATGTAATGTATGTGCTACTGAGTATTTAAAAAGTTAGTTTGTTGCAGGGAATCGCGATTCGCGTGACCATGTTTTGAGTGCCATTCTCAGGGTTGAAAATCACCTCTAGTTTTCAGATGGAAGTTATATTGGAAGCTACTAAGTTGTAAAGCATGTTATCAGAAAGAGCTGGTTGCAATTTTGGGAAAATTGGATGAATACTTTTCAAAGTATGGTCGAAAGTGTAGATCCTACCCCTTAATTGGTAGGCAAAATTCAAATTTATGTCAATTTCCTCAACAATTATGATTATTCTGAAAATTTGATAATGTTGGTGTATTTGTGGTAACTCACTTTTACTATATGATGTTTTGGATAGCTGGGTGAAGTTTCAATGATATTGGTCGTGTATTTCTTTAAATACAAGCATTTATGTAACTCATACCTCTTAATGTCTCGTATGAACAAGTGGCAATTTGTGTTTTTTGCCATTTTGAATGGCCAATATCTCAGAAAATAATTATATCATTACTCTGGGAAAAAATACCCTTGATATATGCAAATAGATGACACATATTCCGGAAAGACAAGTTCATGTGACCATTATATTTAGAATTATTGATGCCTGAAATGTGGGTTTCATGCAAAATGCCAAAATAGCTGAGTGGCAATTTGTGTTTTTTGCCATTTTGAATGGCCAATATCTCAGAAAATAATGATATCATTACTCTGGAAAAGAATACACTTGATATATGCATATAGATGACACATATTCCTGAAAGACAAGTTCATGTGGCCATTATATTTAGAATTATTTATGTCTGAAATGTGGGTTTCATGCAAAATGCCAAAACAGCTGATTTTTGCATCATGATATTAAAGCCTACAATAAAAAGCCTACAACTTTTTAACTAATCATCCGATTTTAATAAACTTTGTGTCTTTTTTACTTCTCCTGGTGAGAATATGTTACTTTTATTGAGTTGCAAAAATGACTTGGGATACCTATTATTATTTTATTAATATGATAATATGGTTAGATGACGACCTCGACCAGAGCATATAAGCCTGTCTCTACTAGACGTTTCACCTCTTTGAAACATCACCATCGAACATTGTGAAATGTCTAGGGCCGCATTTAAATATTGATGTCAATTCATTCACATTGCGCAATATCGAATATAGTTTGTAGCCGATGTTGAATGTAGACCATGTGGCATGTCCAATTTGACTATCGCATTCAAATATTGATGCAGGTCAATTTATTTTGCAATATCGTTTACATACACTCCCGACGGAACAGACATTCAGTGGTATACCGCATAAGTAACCTTTGGTTTGGAGTAACTAAATATTGGAGCAGTGGAGGTAAATGTACACCTATCGCCCTAACAAGACTACAACTTACAAGTTGGATCAGTTTCGGTGACTTGAATATTATAGTCCTTTATTATCGCTCGGCCGGGCTCGTTGTGTATGAATTATTGTGGTAATTGGCCACGAGGGCCAGCCGCTACTGGGGCCGTAATCGATTAACACGACCCGGGCGACTCGGGTCACCCGAGTCGTCAGAATTTCAAATCGAACACTGCGAGTGGAGTCGACAAAAACATGTGCCGTGTGCAAAACGACCCGATGCCAGTAACCCACCTCTTGGCTGGGGTTTGCTAGGAACGATGACGTCACACCTCTGCTGGTACCTGCAGCTACCACTACAAGACCTATTCGTGGTTTTAATGCTTTTTATTAAATAACCCAGATTGTCAGCTTATACGATCCTAAAATACTTTAAATCCTATTTTGCTGTACTTATATTGGTTATTAAAACAAATAATTAGGTTTTAGATTAAGCCACCATTTTTTCCACCCCGAGCACGGAGAAGCGTATTCGTTTATTCAACCGTAGTCCGTAGGATGTACGCATGCGCCAAAAAGTGGCTCGGGTGACCCGAGTTGATTAATCGATTACGCCCCACGTGTTGCCTCGGTAGAGCTTTCGTCACTTTTAGGTAAGCTATCGAGAGAGCAAGACATCTACAGGAGCAACTCCCACCACGGGGTGGGCAGCGAGGCGCAGCCCGGCACCGACCGCTGGGCGAGCCAGTGCAGGGGTGCCACCAGACACGACCGGTAAGTAGACACCCACTCTGGCTGAGCCGCCACTGGTGAGGCCTGCGGTTTACACAACCCCGGTTTACACACAAAAACGACGGGCTTCCCGTTCCCCACTGCTGGAGCACTAGGGTTTCCCGGCCACGAGGGCCGGAGGATCCACGGGATCTCCCGACTTTGTGGGAGGAGGAGAATTCTTTCTACCTGTAGCTAGGCGGTAGTACATAGGCGGCCATGAGACCGCCTGCACACACCACACCCACACCCAACCCCCAGGCCGGGTGCGGTTACAAGGGACGCATGACCTAGAGGCCACCAGGTGCAACGCGCACCTCGGCGCCCCGTCCAGAGATATAGAGGTCACGTGTAGGGGGGGGGCACTTGACCCCTCGGGACCAGATGAGCGAAGTGTGGCTCAGAACTGGGCCCAAAGCCGCAATGCAATTAAAAATACCCAAACGGTTATTACCTAACCGAGTGAGCAGCAGCAGACACTCCAGCTTAAGACATGGCTGACTAGATCTCACGCTCCCCCTCACCGGCCACATCGGACAGAGGCCCGACGAGCCTGAGAGCCTACTCGCCGGCTTCATCAAAGTAGCCGAACAGCAGCGGGTATCCTCGCCACCTGGCGCACTTTACGTCCACCTGCCACACGAATCCGACTGAGGTTCGGTAATCGACATGGAAATGAGCTCAGATATCGGCTCCAGAGCAGGCACACCGACAAGAGACGAGCGGCGTGAGACGGGAAAACCACCAGCATCACCGGACACGGTGGTGACCAGGGATGGTAACACTACGAGGCTAGTGCTGGCCTCTACCTCCCCGACCTACACACCGCCACCGCTAGGCGAACTCCACCGAGGCCTACACATGGTCGTAGCAGACCTGGGGCTGACCTTCAGCCCACATCCCAACCCAGCTGCCGGGTATCAATGGAGAGGGCCTAATTATGTGCCTTCCCCGATCGCGGAGCTCGAGAGGGTGGAAGCCAGAAAACTGGAGTTAGAGGCTGAGATATGAGACCGACGGGCGGGCTACTCCATAAACTGGATGCAGGGGAATGAGGGACCCTCACCGCCAACACTACCAGCAGAGCGGCACCACGCCCACCCACACCAGCCACGCAGGGCACGCCCACCAGAAGTGAGGTGCCAGCACCGGTTCGAGCGGAGGAACAGGCAATAACCACAAACTCATACCTCAAACAATTCATACCGGTTGAAAAGGCGCCTACATACGCAGAAGGTCAGAACCTGGCGAAAAGCACAGCTAGACTGATAAACTCGCTGTGGACGAACCCAATGTCAAAAACTGAGACGGCGGAGGTCTATGCAACACTCCCGAGGCCGGCTAACGTAGAGGCACTCCACAAGACAAGGCTCAACCCAGAGATCGAGCAGACACTACAACAGAGAGTGAAGGACAACGACGCAGCGTTGGCAGGCGCACAGTGGGGAGTGCAATTTGCAGCCAGACCCATAGCCCGGTTCCTGGATGGGATCGAAACGGGAGAACCAGTAGAAACTAAGGAGATGGTCGGCGAGCTGGTGAACGCACTGAAAATCATGGCGTGCACGAGCAACACGCTCATAGGCATGAGACGTGACAAAGTACGCTTAACCAGATCAAGCCAATGGCCAAGAAAGATGGAAGCCAGGGCTTCCGTTACCTCCTGGGGGAGGATCTGATGGCGCAGGGGACCGCACTGGAGTCCTCCAATAAAACGGCACATGCAATCGTTAGGTCACAGCCAGTCAGACCGTACCACAACAACAAGCGTCACGGCAGAGAAATCAGCAACCAGGGAAACTTCAGAGGCGGCCATGGGAAGGGACGCCCGAAACAATACTCCCCAAAACCGAGGCAGGAGGAGCGACAGTATCTCCACCGTCAAAACGGCGAAGGGTCAGTACGCCCACCACGAGGGGGACGGGGCCGCGGCACGCAGTACTTCAAGAACCGCAACAGCCGCCAGTAAAGACCCCAAACGTGAGTAAACGAGTTAAGACCTTCTTAGCTGGTGGGGTGACTACAAATGCAGGGGAGTGGGAGAGTATAACTGACAACAACTGGGTCAGAAGTATGGTGAAAGGCATAAAAATTGAGCTGCAAAACCTACCACGACAAGGTAGCACTCCCAGCTCAGACAAAAAAGGGGAGAATGAATTACTGAAGGGGAAGATATGCAAAATGATGGACCAAAGGGTGATAGAACCAGTGGAGGAGTGTGACAGAATGTTTGTCTCACACCTCTTTCTAAGGCCCAAAAAGGATGGGGACCTCAGACCCCTACTAAACCTATCAAAACTAAACGAAAACTTAGTGTACAGACATTTCAAGATGGACCAAATTGGCTGACACAGCCGTAGTTTCCACTGCTCAGAAGACTACCAGGCTTCCCGAGCGCAAGGACGATCCCGATATGACAAGGGACGCTGGCGCTCAGGGGGAGAACAGGGAAAGAATTTCCCCTGGCGGACAGGATGTCACTACTGGCGGTGAAACTCTGAAGGCCATGTTTCAAGCGATGGGAGTAAGTGGAGAGGTGGCCGACACACTCACCGCATCCTGTGCAAAAGCCACGCAGAGGCAGTACACACTAGTGCTCAGGAGGTGGCTCGAGCACTGTACACACCAGAGGATCAGCCCAGTAAGGCCAAGATTACAAGAGGCCATGGCATACCTGCAAAAACTATTTGCAGCAGGGGCAGCAAGGAACATGATCAACACCGTGCGTTCGCTCCTATCCACCTTCGTGATGGTGGGAGGACGACCGCTCGGAGAGCACCCACTGGTCACCAGGTTGCTCAGGGGAATAGGGAATCTGAAGCCAGGCATACCCAAGTACTCCAACATGTGGGACCCCAGACTGCTGCTGGCACACTTGCAGACATGGGGCTCCATACAGCCCCTAGAACTGGACAGACTGAACAAAAGAACAGTGTGTTTGTTCCTACTAGCCACTGGGCAGCGACTGCAGGCACCGGGGCTGATTCGCAGACAAGATTTCACATGGGAGAAGGACGGGTGCACCATCAAATACTCAGAAAAGATGAAGTCGAACGACCCGGTGAAAAAACCCCTCATACTCAGGTTCAAAGAGTATGGGGTGCAGGAACTTTGCCTCTACAGGCACCTAGTAGCGTACCTGGCACACCACGACCAGAGGAGGCAGAACCAGCGGTATTTGCAAGAACAAGAAAGCCACACGTGCAGGCATCACAAGACACACTGACGAGATATGTCAAGACGACACTGGTGGAGACAGGGGTGGACATGACACAACACACACCGTATACCTGCAGACATGCCACAACAAGTGCGGCGTCGAGGAAACAAGTCCCACTGGCCACCATCCTGCAGTCAGCAGGGTGGTCAGGGGAAGGGACATGCCAAAGGTTCTACAACCGGCCAGTAAATGACACTGCAAAAGTAACTGACCTAATCCCAAGTATATGGGAGCAGGGCTGAGATCCAGCAGCAAGAAAGGCCAGAAAGGCCACAAGTCGGGGTAGTTTTATAGTGCATCCAAGGTAGTCACAACAGTAGGAGAGAGTGTGAACAAACAAGATGAGAGAAAAATAAAAGCCTGAAACCAAAATGTATATGGTTAAAGAGTTATTTCTCATAAAAATTGCAAATGAAACACAATGATCACAGCCAAGCAGTAGCAATACAAAGGACCGGCTGGCCCTTGTGGCCAATTACCACAATAATAAAAGATTATGCTATTAACATGCAGCAGAATAGAGATTAGTATGGTAAGAATGGCCACGAGGGGCCAGCGGCCCACCTCGTTATATATATAACCCTTCCATAAAACAACTGCTTGACGGTGATCAAAATACTACAAAAAATGACGAAAGCTCTACCGAGGCGACACCCAGTAGCCGCTGGTCTCTCGTGGCCATTCTTACCATAATAATCTCTATTCTGCTGCATGTTAATAGGAGAATCTTTTATTCATTAGTATTTGACTAAATCAGGAAACAAAAATTAATTATTTTCCCAGATATACGCATATAATACTATTCGTGTTTTCATAAAAGTAAACATTCACACCTAATGGTGGTCAATAAGAGAGTTCAGCATCTTCCGCGCGCATGTGCGGGGCCGACTTCCGGTCGTCGCCTGTCCGGTGTCGTATTGTCAGCGCCCGGTCATCGTCAGCGGCCAAATTGTTATGTATTTCTATTTATTTTGAATAAAATGCCAGTTTTGCCCTACGCGTATCGGTAAACCCAATGGCAGTACGCCTTTGCTTAGCTCTCGACGCCGTTTTCAGCGCATGCTCAGTCGGAACCATGATGGTTCTTTTTTTTTTTTTTTTTGTTCAAGTGTTTTTATTCCTCTGAATAAAATGTTGACAGTGCTAATGCACTGGTCTTCCAGCCCTAATCACAATTGCCTCTACACAGTAAACAAATCTACAACAATATACAGATAGACAATTACAGGAAAATAAGCAAAACATTGGTACATGAATGATAGGTAAACAACAAGATAAGCGAAAAAGAAACATATGCGGGGAGGTAACTATGTTAGACTAGTATGGTAGGCGTTAGTAGGGGGTGGGGCATAACTGATTATGTTTCTAGTAGTAACATATTCATTGAAAGGGTGATGGGGGATGTAGGGTGGGCCTTTGTGATTGAACTTGTGTTCTTGGTAATCTCAGGTGGGGCCTATTGAGTTAGTAAGTAGGTTAATATTGATTAATCATGTACCTCAGTAGGATCCAACTAGAATCATTTCCAGGCTCATTCCGTTGTAGATGTTTTTTTTGGTCTAATTGGCTGCTACTGGTTGAGTTTACATTGTTTCTTTGGGGGGGTGGGGAAGCGGGGGGACAGGGAAAGGAATGGCAACACCGACCCAGTATATCATTGATCTGCTTTGGCCTAGGCTGGTTGATTTAAATGTGCATGGAGGTTTATCTTGAAAGTTTTGTAACAATCACTGTTCCTGACACGTGCTGGTAGGTGGTTCCAGAGTGCTTCCCCCAGAACAACCGGTGACTTTTTCATTTTACTAGTTTTAACATGCGGCCCTTTCAGGAGGGTGGCTTCTGCTGCATGTGTGGCTTGTGTAGGTGTGTCTATGTAATATGGGTCATTGGCGCGGTGGTACATTAGGCCGAATAGGTGCTTGTCTCTGCGAATATTTAGGGCATCTAGTTTAGCTTTATTGTGCATCTCAATGGTATGTAGTGTTTTTCCTTTAAATACTGTGCGTAACCCTCTGTTTTGTATAGTTTGGAGCTTTGTTTGCTGCTTTTTAGTTGGTATATTATATATTATGTCATTATAATCAATGATGGGCAGCATTGTGGTTTTGTACAATAGAAGAGCAGTCTTTTCGCTCATGTAGACCCGCTAAGGACGACACAAGAACGGATATGGATAATACAGTTTATTATTACCATCTGAATACCGTATCTGGCTGGCATAACCGCCGAATCAAACAAACAAAACTTGTTCTCGGGTGAGCTGACCGGCGCGCAGGCCGGGTGCGTATCAGGAAGGCGCCGGGCCGGCCGAGCGCCGTGGTTATATACGACTACTGGCACGCCGCCTAGCGAGCAGCGGGTGCATAATGCTTAGCACGGAGCCGGCGCGTTCGAAACGCCCGAATATGGACCAGCTCATATGTACATTTGTCAATGCCCGCGGGTGCCTACACTGGCATATATGCGTATATACCTCCTGTAGACCCGCTAAGGACGACACAAGAACGGATGTGGATAATACAGTTTATTATTACCATCTGAATACCGTATCTGGCTGGCATAACCACCAATGGCGCACAGCGCCCCCAGCCAACTAATAACTCGACAAGGTCGAAGCGACTCGCATGTCAGCTAGAATCCGCTCAGGGAGAGGAGAAGCAATATAAGAAAAGATAGCATCTGAGGACCAATCTCCTCTAGTCCTCAACTCCTCTAATGTCGAGCCCTGCATAGCAAGAAACGTACAACCCCCCCTGCGAAGCGAATGACAAGAAAATAACTCCTTCTGCAACCCTGTGCACTCAGCGAAATACTTGATCGCACAATTTAAAGCTCGGTACTCCAAAGGCTTGAACCCACCGCTAGGTGAAGGTACTTGAAAAGCCGGTAAAGAATCCAACACAGGGACCTCCCTAAAGTGCCTTTTAGTCCAATAGACTGCACATAACTTCCGATTCATCACTTTAGCCACAGGGATCAACAACTCACGCTGTTTAAACTGGATAGTTTTAGTCTGTTTCACCGTAATCAACATCCCCCAACTGAAGAATTTAAAATCCTCCCTAGACAGGACGGAATCCGACCTCGTCAATTGACTCTTTCTTAACAAAGCTCTAAAACCTGTCAATAAGGCAGCGCGAATCGACACATGACCTATACTGCTCGACATAAAGGAGAAAATCAACAATAATTGTCCAGGTAAAAGCGGAGAAGCGCGTCTCACCACGCACCCTAGCCTGTCTCTTCGCTCCCCCCAAAACTGTTTTGACCAAATGAGAGCTATAATTAATCGGAGAACCTCTTGCCTGCAGAAAATAATTCAATGCTGATAAGTAGTTCGTAATAGAGCTAAACTTTAGCGATCTCGTTAACCAGGTAATATACAACCCTACCTGCACATCAGGGCATGGCAGGGGAGGGAATAACCCTTGGAATTCGTCTAAAAATGAAAAATACTTCTTAATCTGGGTTGAACGCGTGGCGCGACTGCTTTCTGAGTAGTAGCTCGACTGAAGCAGCGACATCTCCTGATGCAATTCTGGCAAGGAAAGGGAAAAAATAAAGTCAAGCAAACAAATGCCTACAACACAGCACCCCTGCAGAGTCTACCAATCCGATCCGAGCCCTGCCCTCCTCTACAGTCCAACGACTCAAAGCGTCGCAAATCACATTCCTCTCACTCGGTATATACACTGAACAGACTTGAGTTGCAACGCCCCCTGGCACGTCACGACCAGTCGAGCAATCAATCAGCGGAGAGTGCGTGACCCGACTATCCTGAGCCGCCACGCCCCCCGACTCGCCTTGACCAATTGAGCAATCAATCAACGGATCCACCCACCGACGGTCCTCATGAGCGTCCATTGACTCACTTTCCTCAACACCGGTGCGCCCGACCCCACATCAATCTTTCCTACATTTGTTGCGCCGGTGCGACTTCGCCCCGCACTTGCCGCACCAATGGCCAAATCGACATGTCTGTTCGTCCCTCGAACACCCATCCTTACTATTGAAACCATAACACGGTCGCACACCATTTTTCGTGTACTGCTTTGACTCCTTTCCTTTCTTCGACTGACTATAAGTGTTCGTCTTTAGACAATCAAATCCGTAGTATCGTAGAGTCAGTTCAGAATTCCCCGGGTTAAACGCCGAATAACCGTCATCCGTCGCCAAGCGACGAACACCAACATCATAGTTCACATGCGCAGCGTTGACAAATTCATCAGTTTTAGCTCTACCCGCTAGATAAGCGATATGACGAACAAAACGCTTATAGTCTCTAATGTTCGTATCCTTAGTATGCAGCATCCAGTGACAGTTTGCCTCAATGAGCTCATAACAGTTCAACCTACGAACAATTTTCTTATCTTCTGTGAAGCGCTTTATGGACCACTTACTTCTAAGTCGCCTCTCACGACTACGCGTCCTGTCTGAGGACGAAGACGACGAACAACTGCGGCGCCTATGGTGCCTCCGACGCCTCGAAGGACTCCTGCCCCGTCGCAGCTCCGACTTGCATGTCTCCAGCACTGGCGTCCTCGACCGCCAGTGCGCACCTGGCGACCTTGACTCCCGGCGCTTGCCTGACGAGGTGGTGCGGTCCCTGCACGCACCCCCCCTCTGTCACCCGACACGCTCCGACCGCCGGCACTGGAGACACTCCGACGGCGACTCAGCTAACGGCTCCTCCGCCGCCCCCTCGACACGCTCCCCCACCTGCCGCCCGACCTGCACCGCCCACCACCGCTGTCCCGTGACGCACTCCTGTCCGCACCTCCCAACGACATTAATGATCTCTCTTTCAATCGCTATAGTCTTCTCCGCTATCACCGCTTTCCTCTTATTTTTCTCCAAACCCCGCAAACGCTCAAACAATGACCGTTCGTCGTCACTTAGCGGGTCGTCCGAGACGACCGGTACGACCAAACTAGCCTTAGCAGGCTCCAACAACTTTTCCGACTTCAATTTTTCCTTTTCCATCACTTCCTCAGTCTGACGCGTAGCACGACGCGTCCGAGCTGGGCGTCGAGTGCATCCGTCGTTAATGGGCGCAGGGTGTATGTAGCCACACGGTGCACAAAAGTCCTTTGGCATATGTCTAAAGACAATAACCGACAAGTGACAGCAACCAAACAATGAAGTGCGTACGGTGACAGGAGCGGTCGACCGCTGACAGCAGCCGGTGCAGACGGCGCAGGCGAAACTTTTTCTCGGGTGAGCTGACCGGCGCGCAGGCCGGGTGCGTATCAGGAAGGCGCCGGGCCGGCCGAGCGCCGTGGTCATTATGCACGCCGCCTAGCGAGCAGCGGGTGCATAATGCTTAGCACGGAGCCGGTGCGTTCGAAACGCCCGAATATGGACGAGCTCATATGTACATTCGTCAATGCCCGTGCGTGCCTACACTGGCATATACCTCCTATAATGCCTTATTTTCCGGAAGGTGTTCATTTTAGCTGCCAATGTTCTGTTAATCCTATTTAATTGACTGGTTCCTGACAGTGTAGGGTCAAGTGTAGTACCTAAATATTTATAACTTAGAGCCTCCTTAAGTATACACTCTCCTATTTTCATCATGTAACCATAGTCCTCTAGTCGCCTGATGATCTCTATGAGCTCCCCATCCATCTAATGATGCATCTGTGGTAACAACAGTGTTGGGCTTGCCCATTCGAATTGGATTGGGGGAAGAATTAATGTTAGCATACCACCACTTAATATCTTCTAAACCTTCTGTTGAAATAGTCATTTTCCTTTCAAAATTCTCTTTCGTTTACGCTAAATTCTTGTCTATCTCTAGCGACTTAATGTGAGCTTTCCCATTAAGGATAGCTGGCGCATAGGCTATCCTAATGCCAATTAATACTGCGACCTGCCTAATCTTTGACCTAATTAATTGCAATAATTGGTCTGCTGTATCGATAAACTTGTCTAGCTTTTGCTGCGTTAATGACAGTCATTTTGTCTGTGTCTAACAGAAAACCTAAGCATTTCAACCATGTTGTTGGTGTAAAAACTGACTTCTTGTCATGGATGTAAAATCCTAATTTAGTGAAAATTGCATATAGATCATCACTTTTGACAATCTGCCTTTGATTGTGCGACAATGAAAGAATCATCAATATATGGGAACATAATGTGTCCTTTCCTTGGCATTAATGAAAATATAGGTTTCCGTAGTTTAGTAAACAAGCGAGGGGCACAAGCTAAGCCATTGGGCATACAGGTGAACGCATAGAGTTGATCATTCCAAACAAAACGTAGAAATTTCCTATCTTGTTTGTAAATCGGAAGCATGTAATAGGCATCTTTAAGATCCACACTGGCAAGCCAGGAACCTTTTGTTACTAAATCCCTTGACATTTCGAGAGAAAACATCTTAAAATGTTTATATTTAACCAATTTGTTCAGACTTGTCAGATCCAGGATCATTCGGACATCCCCATTTGGCTTGGGTCGCGAAACTATGCTTGAAATAAATTTGCTTGTCACATGGACCACAGGCTCTATAATTCCTTTCGGAACAAATACCAATACCTGCTTATCTAATGCCTCTCTCTCATTTACATCAAAACGATAAGGAAAAGGAATTGTTTCCTGTATTGGTTGTTGTATCAAGGGAATTCGTATTCCCTCGACAATACTTAGAATTGTTAGATTATCGGTAATATTTCTCCACTCATTTAAGCAATTCTGAATGTTTCCAGCATAAAAATTGCTTACAGGTGTTTCTGTGGCCACTGGAGTTTGCGTTGCAACCTCTACTTGTTCCCTGGTCGAGGGAACGGCTTGTTGGGAGTGTACTCCCTCTTGAAGGGACGATTCCCTTCGTTCCAGCCGAATGACTGGCGCTGGCCTCGGCCTCTGGGCTGAAAGTTGTACCCGGACAGTCCTCCTCTGCCAGGCCGCCGATTGCGAAAACCGGTCTTTTATTGAACTGAGTGTTTGCGTCTGTCGCCTTCTTCTTCTCGTCCATATGTTCGCCACACTTGGACCCTGTCTCGACTTCTTTGAAGAGATGTTGAAGCTGTCCACCGAACATTTTAGTTTTGTCCAAAGGTTTCCCTTTGATTGGTTTCGGTGGGATCGAGGAATAATGTGTATTCCTTTCCATCATTGTCGACTACCTTCTTTGATTAGGCAACTTCCATGCCCGCATCTGTACAGACTGCCTTGAACACGTTTTCAAAAAGTCTGTACGAGAGGAAGTTGCTCGCCGCTGTAAGCATGGCAATCCCTTCATCCATCGTCCTGGCCAAAGAAGAGAACTTGTTCTCTGCTTGCATGCGGTTTGCCACTGGGGCAATTGCCATAAGCGCTCCTAGGACCGCCTTATGGACCGTATGTAGAACACCCTCAAACTTTTTCCTCCCTCGTGGCCTGGCCGGAATCAGGTGTTGGAACTTAGTCTCCAGCATCCGTGTTAGTCTGGCTTCTAGGTCAGATGGTGCCGTGTCTGGCACGTCTGGCCTCCTCCTCCATGACTGGCCTCCTCCTCCATGACGTGCTCCGGAGTAGGCGGCACAGTCACCACCGGAGATGAATCGTAATCATCCGCCACCTGAGTGACCATCGGAACTCTGTAACAATCAAAGAAAGTTACTAAACCGACCAAATCAACTAAATGTCACAAACAGGTTAAGCAACCAATATATGTGCATCTAGTGGTGTTGGAGAATGTATTTAAACCATTCCAACACAGGCTTAAGCAAAGCTAAGGTGTGAATGTCGTAGGTATATGGTATCGAAACCAAAACCAAACGAGGGGTAGGGACCAGTGTATCGGTAACCTCCCACACTCTCTATTCCATACACTTCTCCCTCCTGTGGCTACTACGCCAACAAGTTGGAAAAAAATGCTGCGAAACTCGGAGGTACGCCTAAATACAATGTGGGGAATCTTTAAAAGAAACCCAGGAATAAATCCTCACGAAATGTGGCTCCAACCACATCTTTCTCCATTCGGCAACTGGCGGCTTGGAGAACAAAGACAAACATGGCGCTTTGTTCTATCGATGTTTCATGAATCGTAAAACACCAATAAAAGTAATGTACATAAACATGCGAGTTCTAAAACTTCATCAAAAGGTGCAGTAAAGTATCATAACTTAACTGTACCATCCTCAATTCTTATATTTACAGTTAGTACGTTGTAGTAGATAAAAAACTGCCGGAGCAACTCAACGAAAGTCCTCCCGTCATGAGCTGATTATGCTAATTGCTGGACCCGGCTGTGCTTCCTTCTCCCTTGGCTACGAGTAGCCTGAGGCTTAGTACCGAGGTCAAATATATATATATATTTTAAAAAGACAACTATATTGTATTTTCTTCTTAAAATCCGTGTGAACGAGTCTTCATCGCCCCATGAAAAATTGACCGCGTGCAGCGTCACAGCGCATAAATAACCGATATAAAACATCGTTTTTCTTATATTTTATGTAAGCACAGCACAAATCGTAGAGGGAAATTCGAATGTTTGAAATAACAATATTTGAATAAGTCTTTTCCCAGGAAGAAAGTATGTGCCAGTTGGGCTGAGATAAGAAGAAGTAAAAAGTCACTCAATTTTTGGTGCTCAGCTGCACTAATCGGTAAATGGTCCCCATATAAATTTAATATAATCTGTTTGTTAGACATGTTATCTGTTTGTGTGTTGAGCGGTTTGTTTCTATGTGGTGCAAGTTTAGAGATATTTCAATTTTTCTGTATGAATGTACACTAGCATTTGCCATTGATTTACACACACTGATGTAGGATAATGTGTGTGTGCGTCTCAGGTGGTAGCCATACAGGAAGTGCTTTATTCCGAATCCGACCATAATAAACATACCCGAGACAACATCTCCCCTCTTTCAAAGATGACTCGGATGGTCAAGATCATTAAATGAGTATCTTAAACCCCAATGATATAAGTTAATTTAATCACTCAAACCAGTTAGTTATGTTCAGAGTTCATCTTTTTTTTCTTTCCTTTTTTTTTTTTGAGTGATTAACTATGTCTCCATATTTATCATAAGACTAGTAAGTAATATGAGGTTTTAATGAAGCATAAGCCAAATGTTCAAATACTACAAGTGGAAGTCAAGCATGACTGTTGAAATTAATTAGTAGCCTAATCTTTATAACGTGATGGTGTTTTAACTTCTCGTCCACCCCTGGTTTTAACAACTGTCTCTGGATGAGCTGTTGATCTGACACTTTGCTCAACTGGAGGAGAAACAACTTTCTCTGGTATTTGCTCAGCCTGAGAGTTTGAAGGTAGTTCATTTAGCTGGACTCTGTTGCGTACATATCTCCCTTTTGGAGTGTTAATGACATATGACCTCTCATGGCGAGCATTCTCCTTAACAGTACCAGTTTCGCTCCTGTCTTTTATCCACACATAATCTCCTGGATGGAGCTGGGACAGGGGACGAGCACTGTGGCGATGGTCAAAGCGGGCCCCCAATTGCTTGCGGTACTTTTCCTCTCTTTCCAGCACAATGTCCATATCAGGAGGTGCTGGTTTCAGCTTTGATGGTAGAACTGGGATCTTCGTGTTAAGCCTCCTGTTCATAAGCAACTGTACTGGACTAAACCCATTTTGAATAGGAGCATTCCTATAGTTCAATAAAGCGATGTAGGGATCCGGTTGTTTTACCAGTTCCTTGAGAGTACGCACAGCTCTCTCTGCCTCACCATTCCCAGAGGGGTGAAGTGGAGAGCTAGTGATGTGAGTGAATTCATACTTCTTGGCAAAGTTTGCAAACTCTTGACTAGCATACTGAGGTCCGTTGTCAGAGCAGACCGTTTGGGGAATGCCATGACGAGCGAAGAATGATTTCATATGGTTAATTATTGTAGTACTTGTTATGTCCTCTAACTTTGCATACTCAGGATACCTAGAGTAGAAGTCCACTACTACAATGTAGTGATCCTTCCCGAGTTGGATGAGGTCTGTGGCCACTTTTGACCATGCATGTCCTGGCAGCACTGACGGAATAAGCGGCTCGTAGTGTGTTGCACTCCTCTTCCTACAGTGATGACAGCCACTTATTAGTTCCTCGATATCAGAGCTGAGTCCTGGCCACCAAACTGAGTCACGAGCAAGTTGACGACATTTGGTGATGCCCTGATGACCTTCATGCAATTTACTGAGTATGTCAGGACGCAGACTGGAGGGTATAATTATGTGTGTGCCATTTAGTAGCGTGTCATCTACGATAGTCAAGTCTGACTTGTATGGCACATACTTCTTCGCAATGCCTTTAACCATAGAGTTGTCAGGCCATTCTTCTTGCACATACATACAAACTTCACGACAGACATCATCCTCCCACTGATAATTTCTGATCTGATTGAGTCGTTGATCAGACACAGGGAGTGATTGCTGGAAGAAGTTCACAAAGGCTATAGTCTCTTCTTGGAAAGCTATATCCGCATCAGACGGGTCACTTCCTGGAGCACGCAACAGAGTGTCGGCGGTGTACAGCTCCTTCCCAGGAACGTGGATGATGTCATAGTTAAACCACATCAACCTCATCCTGAACCTTTGGACCCTAACAGGGAGTTGGTCCAAATCCCGAGCTCCTAAGAGTGGAACGAGTGGCTTGTGACCCGTCTCAATGAGGAATCTAGTGCCGATCAAATAGTTGTGAAACTTCTCACAGGACCAGGTTGTAAAATTGTCCGATATAATACATGTGAACCGAGGTGAAGTTACTATAATAAATTACAAACTGTCTATATAATGATAAATGTTAAATTATGAAAACCCAAAGACATATAGAGGATGTGTGAACTTGGTAAACTATTATTCATTAGGTATAGAACTTGTATATTGAATAGTCTTTGAGAGGGAGTGTCACTTCCGAGTTTGACTAAGAACAGTCTTTGGAAGAGTCACCTCACATGCCCCCTCCCCCCCCACATGGTATTGTTATGATCATTGACCACTGCATTGTACTCTGATTGGAGGGGTGAGTCATGTGACCACTGCATTGTACTGTGATTGAAGAATAGGATCATGTGACAACGGCCATCTTGAATCTTGAGAACCTATATAAGCAATAAACCAGAGAGTCTCATTCTCTTACTTTTCATTCTTACCCTGTTTTCCTTCATTACCTGTAGTGCTTTCACTTGACCTATTTACACCACCCACACCACCAGCCGGCACGTTTACAAAATGGCGACCACGAATGAATGAATAAATGCTTAACGGCATATCAGCACACTAAGGGCTATACAATGCCATCAAAAATGTCTTAAAACCGATTAAACAGTCCAATGTGCTTTAAAAACGATAAAACTAAGGCAGTACTAACAGTGTCAAATAAACATTTCATACTTGCTACATTAAAATACTGTGCTCGAACATTTGCAAAGTCAATGCATTCAATCAAAATATGTTTCACAGTCAGAGGCACTCCACATGGTATGCATTCTGGCTGGTCTTCTGCTTTAAGAAGGTAACTATGAGTCAAATAGCTATGTCCAATTCGCATACGTGCAACAACGGTCTCTTCGCGTCTATTTCTATGACAAGCACCTGAAAATTTGCCAAGGGTGGGCTGAATCGCATGAAGCTTGTTCATGACAACTTCATCCCATTGTAATTGCCACTTTTTCCTTATGAGTGCACTAATGTGCCTTTTGAGGTCTGTATGAGGAATGGGAAGAGGTGTAATGCATTTGTCGAGAGCTTCTTTGGCAGCCACGTCTGCAGCCTCATTTCCTCGAATGCCAACATGACTCGGCACCCAATAAAAAAGCACAGTTTTGTGAAGTCCTGAACATAAATAATGTAACCTTTCTAAAATCTTGCGGATCAGAGGGTTCTTCCAATCCTTGCTCTGAATAGCTTGTAGGCATGATTTTGAATCCGAACATATCACAAATTTTCTATGGGAAGAGGTTTCTACATGGTCCATTGCTAAGAATATGGCATCAAGCTCTGCTGAATATATCGAAGCACCCTTTGGTAATCGCTCCGAGAAGGTGTGCTTGCCCATGACAGCTGCCGCTGCAGCCTTGTCATCCTTGTAAGAACCATCTGTGTAGATGAACTTATGATCAGAATGTATGTCTTTAACCTCCCTGAACATACTGTTGTAGATCAGAGGGTCAGTTGAGTCTTTCCTTGCTTCAGAGAGAGCCAAGTTCACATTGACAGCGTATGTCCAAGGTGGTGTGTCTGGATATTGGAATTTTGCAATGTTATCTACATCAAACTCGAGTGTTTCTAATGATTCCTTAATACGTATACCGAAAGTTGGAATGGCCTTGGGTTTATTAGCAAAGAGTGTTTCATTGCCTGGGTTGAAAATGCAGTCATAGGCAGGGTTGCTGGGATTTGCTGCGATCTTGGATGCATACTGTAGAGCGAGCTTTTCTCTCCTCAGCACAAGTGGAGGTTCCTCTGCTTCTACACTAAGACTCTCCTCTGGTGAAGTTCGAAATGCTCCAAGACAGAGTCTGAGTCCTTGATTTTGAATGGGTTTCAACATTTGGATGTATGACGGTCTGGCTGATCCATAGACCATGGAGCCATAATCAAGCTTTGATCGGACCAGTGCACGATAGAGACAGAGAAGAGTGGTGCGGTCGCCCCCCCAATTGGTATGAGCAACAACTCTCAGGAGGTCTAGAGCTTTTTGACATTTCTTTTTGACATATTTAATATGCGAAATAAAATTCAATTTCTTGTCAAAAATGACACCCAAGAATTTGGTTTCTTCAACCACAGGAATCTGTGTTTGGTTGAGATAGATCTCTGGGTCTGAGTGTACACCCCGCTGTTGACAGAAATGCACACACACAGTTTTGCTGCGAGAGAATTTAAAACCATTTTCGTCAGCCCATTCGGCTACTCTGTTCAGGTGATGTTGCAGTTTTCTTTCTATAGCTGCCATGTTTCTAGACCTGTAACAAAGGTGGAAATCATCTACAAAGAGAGATTTATCAATCTCAGGTCTGACACAACCCACAATGCTATTTATTTTGATTATGAACAGTGTGACCGATAAGATGCTCCCTTGGGGTACACCCATTTCTTGGTCAAAGGCTTCTGAGAGGGTACTTCCGACACGGACTCGGAAACACCTATTTAAAAGAAATTGTTCTATAAAGAGAGGTAGTCTGCCTCTCAATCCACTATCTTGAATGTCTTTCATAATGCCATATTTCCATGTGGTGTCGTATGCCTTCTCCAAGTCAAAGAAAAGTGCAACGACGTGTTCACCCTTTATAAAACCATCTCTCACAAATGTCTCAAGGCGTACCAGATGATCCATGGTGCTTCTGGTCTTTCTAAAACCACTTTGAGAAGAGGAGATAATAGCAGCCTCTTCAAGAAACCAAACAAGCCTTTCATTGATCATGCGTTCCATGGTCTTACATACACAACTTGTAAGTGCTATTGGTCGATAGTTATTGGGATTGGTGGAGTCCTTTCCCGGTTTGGGTATCGGGATTACTGTGGCCTCGCTCCAGCAAGGGGGAAAGTTACTACTCATCCAGATGGTGTTGAATATTTCTAAAAGGTGCATCATGGTTTCAGCTGGCATATGTTTAAGAATTTGGTAATGGATCTGATCTGGTCCAGGTGCTGTGTCGTGAGATTTAAACAGAGCAATTTGTAATTCTTCCATGGAAAAGAGCTTATTATAATTTTCTAAATTCTGAGAAATAAAATTAAGAGGCTTTCTTTCTAGCCTTGCTTTTGTTCGTTGGAATTTAGGAGTGTAATTACCGGAAGAGGAGTTCTGGGATATAGATTCACCTAAGGTGCTGGCTATATCCTTTGGATTTGAAATGCTTTGACCATTTTTATTAAGATGTTTTATTCTTGCGCCTCCCCCTTTACCACTGATCCTTCGAATCATATCCCAACATTTCTTAATGGGTGTTCGGGTGTTCAGTTTTGATGTATAATCTGACCAGCTTTTCTTTTTACTACAACGAATGATATATCTGGCTTTGGCCCTTTTTATTCTGTATTGTTGTAGATTGCACTGTGTTGGCTGTCTCTTGAATTGTTTTAAAGCTTTCTTACGAGCTTTTACAGCCTTCTTACACTCCTCTGTGAACCATGGTTTTTCTGGCTTTTTAGGGTTAGGATTTGACTTAGGAATACAATTGCTAGCAACGTCATACAGTGTGTCTGTAAAAGCTTTAATGGGATCTTCCACATCTTGCAGAAGATTGCCTGTGATCTTTTCAAGGCAAAGAGATTGAAATTTGGCCCAATTGGCCTTTTGAAAGTGCCATTTAGGCACTCTCTCATCAGAAGGAGAAAAGTGGCTGGACAATACAATGGGGTAGTGGTCACTACCCCATTGGTCTTCTTCCACCTCCCAAGAAAAATCAAGGAAAACTTGGGGTGAGCACATGGTGAGGTCAATTGAAGTTAGGGAACCTGTACCTGGATGGAGATATGTGTGACTATCATCATTCCACAGACAGAGATTCTGCCTGCTCATGAAATCTTCTACAATGCGTCCCTTTGGATCGGTATTGTCTGTGGCACTCCAAAGCTGATTGTGGGAATTAAAATCTCCCATTATGATACAGGGTTGGGGTAATTGAGCAAAAAGATTGTTTAAATCTGCAGGTATTACAGGACTAGAAGGAGGAAGATATAATGAACAAAATGTTATTGTGGTGTGAAGAGTTACTTTGGCAGCGACAGCTTGTAAATTTGTATTTAAATTAACTTCACTCTGTGGCAGAGAGCTTTTTGTAAAAATAGACACCCCACCATGTGCCCTACCCATAGCATCTGTTGTGCCCATTTTGTGATAAGATGCAAAACCTTTTAAAGTCATATTTGCATTATCTATTTTTGTTTCTTGCAGGCAAATTACAGATGAATTATATTTTTGAATGACTAGTTCCAGTTCATTTCGATTTGCCTGTAAACTACGACAGTTCCACTGTATCATAGTTGCAGCAGCCATTTAAAACAATAAATATATAGTTATAAACAACTAAAATGCTACGGAGGGTGAACTGGAGAGTGAGACCTAGCTCTCGTTCCACTCTCCACCTCCATATCATCCAAGTGCCCAAACTTGTTGAATAATTTGACAGGGTCGTTTGAGCCCTTCGATTGTCTTCCAGTTCTTTGCGATTTATTATTTATTTTCTTTGTCACTTGCGAGTTTGTGTTTAAGGGAGGTTGTGATTTTAAATTGCTTGACGCATTGCTATTGCTCTTTTGTGTTACTTTCTTGCTATTTGATGTTACTTGTTCTTTAGATGTATTAGTTTGTACAGAAATTGAAGTGCTAGTGCTAGGCTTAGGTGTTGTGATACGGTAGTCCTCCAGCCGGCACGTTTACAAAATGGCGACCACGACTTGAGAAACTACCGAGATTGGTTAGTACTGACTATAGAGGGTTTGTTGAATAGTTTCGGTGTGTTTCGGTAGCATTTTCTTTTTATTTGTTTTATGGTACTACACATTTATATTTCTTTACTTAATTGTTAGCTGACTACTGTTATTTTTGAACGCACGTGAGTGACTTGAACGCACGTGGTCTGACTTCAATACACGTGTAGTTTCATTTTTGACGTTAGGAGTAGTACTAGAATTATTTAATAGAAACTATATTATATTTGTAGTATTTTTATTTCATTTAATTTGATATGCTATTTTAAATTCTGAATTTCTTGAGGTTGAGAGATTCAAGGACTTGACATAGACTGCGACTGGTGGGTTGGTTGGAGTGGATAAGTTGTTTTTCTTCTATTTGATTCTCTATTCTTTTTACTTTTTGCAAGGATTAAATTGAAGTAAATTACTTTGTCGACGAATTTCCGACGAAAGTGTCTTTTCTTAAGGGTTACATTAGTCTTTGACGTTGATATTACTGTAATATTATAGTTTTATCGTCTGTCTGAAGCCTCGTGTCGCCGCTAGAATTGTTTCATTTTCGGACTACTTTCGGTAATTTTCTTTAACCTTGGAGTAAATAGGAGCGTTTTAATACATACGGAGAGACTTTTCACTTTTCTACTACGTTACAGGTAAATTCTATCGGTTGGATACAATTCTTTGACTTTGTTTCTACCGCGCTTTACGCAACACACTAAATTTCCCATTGAACCGCTACAAGGAGGATTTCAATAGCGTGAAAAAATACTTAACTTCTGGTAGGTTAACATGTTGTATTAAAATATATTTGACTTGTGGTAAGTTGATATATTGTGTATTGTATGTAAAAACATTTAACTTGTGGTAGGTTGATATATCGTATTTGAATACATTTGACTTGTGGTAGGTTGATATATCGTATTTGAATACATTTGACTTGTGGTAGGTTGATATATCGTGTTTAAATATATTTGACTTGTGGTGGGTTAATATATTATTAAATATATTGTATTTAAATACACTTGTACTACACAATACACACTACACATTCACAATGCCTAGAACACGATTAAAGGAGGATGCTTTACGTGAACAATTTGGATTGTGGTTACAGAACCAAGTAGATTTGGGAATTTTGAGTGATGATTGTGATAAACTAGAAGCATGGACTAAGTTTATGGCAGATAGCATAGAGAACCTAACTGAAAAAAATGAAGAAAGGGTACTGGAGGTTACTGAACGTGCTGAAGCTGACTATCAAAGAGAAGAACGTAGAGAAAAACGTGAGTTAGCTAGTTTAGAACATAAGAGCAGTGAAGCCAAAATAAGAGCTCTAAAAGCATATGGAAAATCTGTGCCTCTGCTGGACGGTACTGACAGAGGTGCATTGAGAGAGTGGGTAGATCTTATTGAGAGGATTGGGGTTCTTGCTGATGTTTCTGACTTAGATATAATTCGGTTTGCACTTTCAAATGCAACGGGCACACTGCATGAAGTGTTATTCACTGCTTTCACAGTTAAAGGTGCTAGGTCATGGAATGATATAAAGGAAGAAATTGCTAGAACTTTGTTAACTGCTGATGAGAAAACGCACTTAAAAAGTATAGTAATGACTATGGTACAGAATGAGGGTGAGACAGTGGCAGCATATTGCCAACGGTTTAAAACTGCTGCAAGTAAGGGATGGAAACTACCTTCTGCTACCTTGGGGACTGACACCTTTGAAATTTTGCTATCAAGGTTTCTTGATTCATTATTAGATGACAACACTATGTGGTACGTAGAAACCAATAGGCCTAAATCATTAGAAGAAGCTTTCACTCTTGCTATACTAAGTGATAGGTCTGTATTGAGACAGCAACGACGTGCTCAATCAAGACTAACAGATTTAAATATAACTAGTCAGGTAGATAGTTTAAATTTTAATTCTTCGAAATTGTCGAAAAGGGTTCCTGCTGAAAGAGTTCAGGCTAGTTCAGGGATATCAGAAGATAGTCAGGCTCTAAAGTCGCTCCAGAACGAATTAAAATCACTGAGGAGATGTGTAGAACGCTTAACTGTTTCTGAGAATAAAAGTACACGTGGAGAAATTCACGCGGTAAACGTTACGCCAGCGTATGGTGGCAATTCTTATGCACAGGGCAGACGTCTTGAGTCGCCGCGCGTAAACGTAGCACCGAAGGCACAATTAGCTAGTACATCTAAAAATAAACTCAGTCCAGTCGGAGAGCACACAGTAAAGTATGCGCTGTCAAAGCAACAGCGAGGAAGCAATGGTAAAGCGACGCCGACTGCGCACGCGCAGGCGTCGACGGCTATAGTAGAACACGTGTATCAGACACAGCGTGCTAGTCGTAATACTTTAACTTGTTACGTATGTAATGAACCACATTTAATGAGAAACTGTCCACAGTTAAAATTACTGCGTAGTAATATAAACTCTACTGCTTCGGGAAACTAAATAGCGCACTTGATACTCGTCCGAGTATTGCTATTGATTTTAATCAGGTAAAATTAACTGGTCTGGTAGACTCAGGTGCGGCTAAAAGTTTAATACATGTAAAAGCATTTCAAGATTTGGTTGATATTGGAATAGCACATAAACAATTGTATCCAGGTAGTAGGCTGAGATCAATCTCAGGTCATTTAATTCCAACTTTAGGTATGACTTATATTTCTATTTATAATAAGTTATGTCCTTTCTTTGTAGTTGAATCATTAGCTTTTGAATTATTAATTGGCACAGATATAATGGAAATGTGTGCGGCTGAAATTTGTTACAGAAATAAATTTGTTTCCTTATGTGATATTGTACATCCATGGAGTAGTTTAGAATTAATTGATAGAAAAATGGCAGGAATAGTTCTAGAAGTAGACTATTGGAAAAAACATTTTCCCTTGATATTTCCTGATTCTGATGATAAACTTAAAGCTATTAAGGTAATTGAGATGCATATAAGCACAGGTGATGCATATCCAATAAATCAGAGACCTTATAGAATACCTTTAAGTAAACGACATATAGTTGAAAAAGAATTAAATAAAATGTTAGATGATATAATTGAAACTAGTTGTAGTCCTTGGGCTTCACCAGTTACGTTAGTGCCTAAGAAAGATGGTACTATACGTCTCTGTGGTGACTACCGAAAATTAAATGCAGTAACTATTAAAGATGCTTATCCTTTACCCAGGATACAGGACATTTTTGATCAGTTGCATGGTGCTAAATTTTTTACTACCATTGACCTTAAATCAGGGTATTGGCAGGTAATGGTAGATGAGGATAGCAGACCTAAAACAGCTATAAATACACACATGGGATTGTTTCAATTTAAGCGTATGCAATTTGGATTAACTAATGCACCTGCAGTATTCCAAAGAATGATGAATGTAATTTTTGCAGAACATTTAGGTAACTGTTGTCTAATTTATTTAGATGATATTATTATTTATTCACCAGATGAGGAGAGTCATGAGAAAGATGTAACTACTATATTGACTATCTTGCAAAATAACAATATGACTATTAAAGAATCTAAATGTGAATTTGGTGTAAAAGAAGTAAAACTCTTAGGGTACGTTGTATGTTCAGCAGGGCTGAAACCGGATCCTGAAAAAATAACTGCAATAAGAGATATGGCTTCACCGACAAGTAAAAAAGAAGTAAGACGATTATTAGGATCGGCAGGATACTACAGACAATTAATTCCAAATTATGCTGATGTAGTTGCTCCTATAACGTATTTAACTAGTAATAAAAGTAGTTTTGAATGGACTATGGAATGTGAAATTGCATGGAATGAGTTGAAGACACTATTATTAGATTGTGTACTGTTGAAATTTCCTGATCCTTTTAAACCATATAAACTGTATACAGATGCTTCTGAGTACAGTTTAGGTGCTGTATTAGTACAGGAGGATGAAAATGGAATAGACAGACCAGTGCATTTAATCAGTACTAGATTTTCTCCTGCTCAATGTAATTATCCTACTATAGAGAAAGAAGCATTTGCTATTATTTATGCTCTAGTAAAATTAAGACCTTACTTATACGGTGCAGAATTTACTATCTATACAGATCATGCTCCATTGAAATGTTTTTTCACTAAAGAAATTCGTAATACACGTATACAATGATGGGCAGTATTATTAGCAGAATTTTCAGCACCAATTGTTTATATGAAAGGTGTAGATAATGTCTGGGCTGATATGTTGTCTAGATTAAGACCTAATACTGAGGCAAAAGAACCAGTGGAAATGTTTGCTTTTGATTCACTTTTAGCAGAACAAGTAATTCCTTTTGAACACTATGAACTGTCATATAATGAGGTAATTAATGAACAGAAAAAGATGAGAGAGTATACGTTAGGTGAGAATGAAGAAAAGAATTATTTGATAATGGATAATCTTCTTTATTCAACAGTAGCTCCTACTAAGAAAGATACATATCCTAGACTAGTGTTACCAAAGAAATACAGGAATTCTGTGATAAAAATAGCTCATATAGAGGTAGGTCATATGGCTATGTCTAAAACATTAAAACGATTACAGGAACATTTTCGTTGGCCTGGTATCGCTGGAGATGTCCATAGATTAATTACCAATTGTGCAAATTGTGTGGTTAACTGTAGTAAACGCACACGTGCATATCCACAATCGATGCCATTGCCTAGGGCACCTGGTATGGTGATTGCTGCAGATCTATCTGGTCCATATCCAGTTAGTACTAATGGTAATAGATATTTACTATCTATTATAGATCATTGTAGTGGTTGGGTTGAATATAAAACATTGCCAGATAAATCATCGAAGGGGATTCATGATTATATATTTAATGATTATATTATTCCTCACCATGCAATACCTTGTATGTTTATTTCAGACAATGGGTTAGAATTTAAAAATAAATTGATAATGGATCATTTTAAAGAATTAGGTGTAGAGGTAAGACATACAACACCTTATCATCCACAGTCAAATGGTATGGTGGAAAGATATCATAGAACCATAAAAAGCATTCTAAGAAAGTTGGTTAATTCTCGTGCTAATCTATGGGAAACCCATTTGCCTGATGTGATATATGTTTATCGTACTGTACCTTCTGATAGCACTGGCTATTCTCCTTTCTTTCTAACCTATGGTAGACATCCAGGTACGAAGCATAGTTCTTTACTATATCGATCGACGGGGACGATTGATTCGAACTTAGCATATCGTGTAGATGACTTATCTATGGCGTTAGCTAAAGCTGTCAATAATCAAAAAGAAAGTCGAAATTATAATGTTGCTCGTTTGAGGAAAAAAGCGAATGCATTAAAACTAACTCCTGGTGATAAAGTAGTTTTATTTGTAAATGAGGCTGGACCTTTGGAGAGAAAATACGATCCAGGTTACATAGTCGTTAGATCAAGGGGTTCAGTAGTGACTGTGGTAGGCCCTAATAACGATCGGAAAGTTGTTAACCGTGATAAAGTTAAATTAGTTGACTCTAAAATCATGTGGGATGATATTGCTTCACGATTAACTAGAACTGAACGAAGGAAAGGTATTTCACAACCTTTGCCTTTCGATCCGATTATTTCTGATCAAAATCGACGCACTAATGAATTATTAGTGAATAAAACAAAAATAAAACCTAAATTATTACATTCGAGAGAAATTGGTACTGGTCCACTTACGCGACAGCAAGCGCGGAGCGTAAATCCAATAATTGGTAGTATGACGTCAGATAAAAGAATTGACCAATCACAGCGAAGAACACTGCGGAAGGATCGGCGAATCCGCAGACGTCTGAGTGCTTCGGCTCATTCGGCAAAAACTTTCTTTGTTGCTGCGCCACTAATAAATAACGATTGCGCCATGCCTAACCATTGCGTTAATACGAAGCAAATATTAACACTAGCGCAAGTCGACAGCTCCAAAGCTAATCGACAGGGTTTTCGAGGTCTAATTATAAGAAATATTTATGTTCCTTACTAAAATTAGCGCCAAGATTAACGGGTTGTATCGTAAGTTACGCCACTATTTAAGTTACTAAATTCTCTGGTATTACAGAGATACAGTGAATGGTATTGACACCGTAGTAGCATTTCCATAATGAAGTGAATGTGACACTTATTGCTTACCAAATGCTACGGAGCATTTCTGGTGGAGTAAGCAAAGGAAGTGAATACTTTAGGGAAAAATGGTGCCATGTACTAATGTATTGTTATTCTATCGGGACATAGAGCGAAAAAAGTACACCGGTGGTGACTGAATGTCTTACTAACAGATAACAATTTCATTTATTTACCATTGACTTTTCTATTTATCTAAGTTAAGTTTTAGTACGCTTACAAATTGCGGGGTGAGACGTAAAACAGGTGTTACTTAATACTTTGAGTTTAAACTGTTTAGCTACTGAAAAGAACTAAATTTCGTCACACTAACGACTGAAATGTTATGTTCATAGAAACTAATACTATAGCACTTTCGCTAAGACTTTGAAGATGCTATGTTTGTGAAAGAGGTAGATCTTGCATATGTAAGAATTGACATTATTAAAGCGGATAAATTGCAAATAACCAAAGATGTTATTTAATCCAATTTAGAACACACCATTGGATTTGCATTAACTTTTCTTAAGTACAAAAATCATTATTCATTGGCCGTGAAAAATCTAAAAACGCTTAAAATAACACATTGACTTGCATTACCGTATTGATTCCATTACATTCTCGCAAGCTAAAAAACTATTTTTCCATAAATATAGGTAATTTATCGAACCTGTACCTCTCGAGTGGGAGAAAAGACGGCTGCGTAAGGTCGATAGAGCAATTCTATTCGACGAGCGTAAACTTTTCGCGAGTATACGGTAAGGACGATAAGAATCGGCAGACGGGAGCCGGGGGTCAATTTCTTATCGGGTGTCGATGGCGACACGCGTGAAGCGATAAGGCTAGATTGTTTTGGCTTGTATGAAGCAGTAGTTACAGATAATTCACCGGCGCGTGAAGCGTAATTAGACATAACATGATTAACATGATCGATTTGTCTTAAAATGTCGCTAATCGTCGTTGTGGTTGACGGGGGTTACACAGAAGCATTTCGTCATTGACTGGAACTGTGGTAAGGTTCAGGTCTTATGTTTTTATACTAATAAATGCATAACTCGATAACTAAGATACTTAGAACCATAAACTAACATACTTAAGACATCTAAAGTATCTATTCTATATTGTTATGTGTATTACAATACAGATAAGTTGATTTAACATTATGAGATAAGACATTTAAATTAACTTGTTAAAACATTTTTTATTTTTCAATAAGAAATTTATTCTATATGTTCATGTTACTTAATAATTTGATATATATTATAAAAGTAATTATTTGTTTAACAATAAAACTAAATAATGTTCTTGATTGTGATTCATATGGATAAATAAAAACCTAAACAGAAAGTTGATACTTGTAAACTACAATTTGATTTAATTACTTTCTGATCCATATGTTCTAAGCTGATAAATCTTCAGTGAAATTGGAGTAACTGAGTTGCTATACAATGAAGGGAAGTAACTGTTAGTAATAATGATTTTCACCTATGTACAGGACTGATCGTTGGATTGATTTCAATTGTGAGATCGAACGTATAATACTTTTGTAGAAGTTCTATTCTATTTTGAACTTTTCAAAAATATTCCGCTAAGCAAAAGCATTAGTTGAACGTCGGGAGATTTTAAGTAATGTCTGACGTGAAGATCTTTTTCATTTATGTCAAAGTGATCTGCAAGATTCTTCCTTTTTTGTCCTATTGTTTGCTGAGCGAGACATAATTTGCTTTCTACTACTTATCAAGTGGAGAAGATACCTGGTGAGGCAACAGTAATGCCTAGGGTATTGAATGAACTAAATTATTTTTACAAAAGCGACTGTTCGGGGGGAGGTCAGCTAAAATAATGATAGGGATTTCACAATTTTTTTTACAAATATGTTATGTTAACTTCACAAGAGCAAGATGACAAATCTTAGCTATGAGTTAAACTAATATATATAATTTTTTGATATGATCTTCAACATTTATTTTTGACAAATGATCAGTATTGGTTTGGATAACATGAGTTAACACTGTTAGTCTTAAGAATCTGATTATTATTTTTTCATCATATAACTGATTTGCATTATCAAAAGATGAACTATTAAGTAGTTATCTATAATGATCATTATGATGTTTCACATATCTAGCTTGAGGTAGTGGAATTGATTTTCAGCAGGCTACACAGCGAAATGGGAGTAACTGATGGTAGTAAGACAACAATTATGAACTATTGGGGAATGACTTTCTCACTGATATAAAATGGCATGAACTAATTACTCTGTAACTCCATTACTTTATAGATAGCTGCATTTACGTTCATTTGTTATTTTGAATTCAATAGGACTGAAGAGTTGAATATATTTTTGTAATATGTTGTTTAACTTGAGGAAGTATGTTGTAACTCAGCAGGGCAGAAGAGTAATTAACATATATATATTTTTGAGATCATAAGCCACTTTTTGCAATATATCATACTATTGTTAATTAATTAATATTACTAATATTGTATAGACATTGTACTATATTACACTGCATAACATGTTTTACTATTGATGATATGAATGATACCACAGATAACTAACAACATTCTATAAGGTTTGACTGAGAGTTTCCTTAAAATGTTAAATGTTTAAACTTAAATTTTTCTCAACAACACAACCAAATATGAAACTTACCTGGTGGATTAGGCCACATAAAAAACTTGGTTGTTGTGTCTTCCAGGAAATGTGTAATGCATACATTCTATCTGCAGCATCTTGTCTCTTGAGATCTTGTCTCTTGAGATGGGCTGTAGTAGTATCGCCCTATATGCTACATATTGTTCAGGAGTCTTCTCTTTGGAGAAGGATCATAATAATGGTGGCCTATATGGTACATGTTGTGGTACAACATAGTTCTTGTTGGGAACAGGACTGTGTGGCCAACTCCATATGGATGGAGTCAAGTTTTTTTTTTGAATCAAAGGGTTGGGATGAGTCATTTTTATATGCTCTCATGTTGTCTAAAGATAGGGACACTAACCAATGTTATTCCATAGGGATGGAATGAACGTGTGTTCAGAGGGTGGGAATAACCTAATTATTATGTTCTCATGAACACATAAAACAATTTCGAAAATAAAATCTAATGATTTTGGATTTTCGATTAAAAATGAACAGAAATCTATGAATATTATCATCATTGCCATGAAATATCAAAGATAGAGGTTGTCTGAATTAATTAAAACAATGCATAAAATACACTATTGCCATCATTGTCAGCAAATGTTATTCATGTTGAAGTATCATGAACAGTAAATGACTTGGATATTTATTCATTTGTAAAATGTGTATGAATGTTCAGTATGCATGTGTTCATATATTATTCATTTGAATGTCATTGACAGGTATGATGTAAATGTTGCATGTGTTTATAGTTATTCATTGAAATTCATTGACAAATGATAGATTAAATATTGCATGATTCATAAAAAATTCATTTAAAAACTAAATAATATGATGTAAAATGTTATCATAATTGATTAAATGTCATAGTCAGAGGTTGATAAATGGTTCATTTATAGTGCATGGTTGTGATGGAATGTTATCATATATTGTGGAAATATGTTGATTGAAAGTCATGAACTGCATTAACATTAATTGTTATGACATATATTTCAGATGTAAGTAGCCTAGGCAGAGGTTGTCTACACAAAAGGTTCTTTTGGAAATCATGTACATATGAGGGTTTAATGTTGCATAAAAAATTCATTGAGTTTCATGACATAATTGATGAACATTATCATGTATTACACTGTTAATTTGTTCCATTGACATTGACATATGATTGAACATTGCATATATTATTAACTATTAACTATCTAAAGTTATCATTGACATTAATTTGTTATAGGGACCTATTGATGATCGTTTGATACTAGTTATATCATTAACATTATTCATGTTGTGGAAACATATTAATGAGATGTTATACTGAAGAGTTATTTCATTGACAGTATTAATGTTGAGGAGACATATTAATGATCTTTGTACTGGAGATGTATATTATTGATATTACTCATGTTATAGGGACATATTAATGATCATGATTTACAAAATAACAAAACTATATTCATTTACAAAATGATATAATATAATCTATGAGGTTATAGATTTAAATTTAAAATTAAAATTACTCAAAATTATTGAATATAAAACATAAAATTGATATATTGTATCAGTAATTTCTATGTGAAGGAGAAAAGAAGTCATCCGTTGCCTTCTACGAACTATAGGAATCACAGCTGAAACAATTGACATCAGTACGAACAGTCGACTATGCTCAGTGTGCGAGGAGCTGCAGCATATACTGATGGTCACTATATTCTTAATATATGTGACTGAGTCAATGATTTCGCGTAAACAGTACGAGGAAATGCTAAGTTCACGAGGAGAACTAAAGCATATGCTGACCAGTGTTTCCATTAGTCTTCGAGAAGATTGCAACAATAACATTGACATTCGATGAACTTCGTACGCAGCACTATCAAGCATAGCAGTTCTGGAGAACTGTACTACAAGCTGATCGTCAACAGAGTTCGGCAGGAACTTTGACGTATGTGACTGAGTCGAGGATTTCGCTACAGCAATATGATGGACAATGCTATAGTTCAGTTAGAACTAACGCATATGCTGTAGTGACTGGATTGTGTTGGTGATATTAAGCAACGCAGACGGACGAGTTCGCATAGAACTGACACAGAGACAATTATATTCAATATAAAATTACCGTTTCGTGGAGAAAACGCCTTAACATCGATCATCGACGTCAACAAATACAGAACATTCGAATACTATTATTCTATACGTTAAACTTGAGCAAAAGCATGTAGATCTATTATTATTTAATAATATAGATAAGTATTATGGTTTTGAAGTTCAAAAAGAACCACTGTCATTGCTTTGTTTGCATTATGCTGCTAAGTTACGCTATCGTATATGTTGAATTTCTGTTGATGCGATTATGATTGTTAAAACTGATAATTGATGCTTTGTCTTTGTACAGGAGTTACAAAAACACATATTGATTCATCTTTTGCCATTATTTCGGGATAAAACGACTTAAAATTGGTGAAATCGAAGATTTTGGTCTAAATTTGCAAGAAAATAGTCCCTAAAACTAGGTCATCGATTCAAACCGCTTAGGCCTTGTTTTCTCATGGGATTGAGTTCCGTAATGTTAATCCTATGAGGACCTGTCGATCAACCACGCGTCTACCATCGACGTCCCAGGTTTTCTACGAGTTTAGCATTCGGTAAAACAAAAAGCTTGTAAAAGCGCAGCGATGTTGGAATATTTGACAGCAGATACCAAATCCGATTGAGCACTAATGTAAGATCGATGCTAAGTGACTGGACTGTGCCTTAGAATCGTTGCGGAACGACCTCTAAACCGTCACAAAACTAAAAAATGCTCGGAATAAGCTAAAAATGATGGCAAATGAATCGTATGCTCTTTGAGACATCATATATGTTATCAGCGGGGTAAAATAAGACTTAAAACATAGTTAATATTTAAATTATAAAAATAAAATATAGAATTATTTTATTAAAAACCATAAAAAAAAAGGAAAATGAAAATTTTCGGAATTTTTTTTTCTTTTTGCTCTCGAAGTCAGATGTACCTTATCTATTAGCGCGACTATTTCAGACTCAATTTATTGTTTAGGTTGATAAAAGATATAGAAGATATTAAAGAGGATATAAAGGTGACAACGTAGTACTGTGCACTTCTTGCTATACTGCTGGGCAGATGGTAAGAAGTGGAGGGGCGGAGTACGTTGTAAAATTGTCCGATATAATACATGTGAACCGAGGTGAAGTTACTATAATAAATTACAAACTGTCTATATAATGATAAATGTTAAATTATGAAAACCCAAAGACATATAGAGGATGTGTGAACTTGGTAAACTATTATTCATTAGGTATAGAACTTGTATATTGAATAGTCTTTGAGAGGGAGTGTCACTTCCGAGTTTGACTAAGAACAGTCTTTGGAAGAGTCACCTCACATGCCCCCTCCCCCCCCCCCACATGGTATTGTTATGATCATTGACCACTGCATTGTACTCTGATTGGAGGAGTGAGTCATGTGACCACTGCATTGTACTGTGATTGATGAATGGAATCATGTGACAACGGCCATCTTGAATCTTGAGAACCTATATAAGCAATAAACCAGAGAGTCTCATTCTCTTACTTTTCATTCTTACCCTGTTTTCCTTCATTACCTGTAGTGCTTTCACTTGACCTATTTACACCACCCACACCACCAGCCGGCACGTTTACAAGGTGATCGCCAGAGCCTCTTTTTCAATCTGGCCATAACGCCTTTCCGTTTCTGAGAGTGCTCTTGAGGCATATGCAACAGGATGAGTGTACCCTTCCAGTAACATAACTAACAATGTTCACAATTGATCCCTCTGGGTGCTGCTCGTGGTCAAGTGGTGGTATGCACTGGGTCATCTTCACTCTTATGTCCTGTCGATCCTTTGCATCAGATTTTATCCTGGATTTGCTTTCTTCTTTGTGCACGCTTGCCTGCCTGGCTACACTCTCATCACCTCGCATTTCAGCTACATCGGCAGCTATCTGACCGCAGACATGTAGGCTCAATGCCCAAGATTTCAAAGCTTCGGGGTTAAGTGTGATGCCTATTATGCCATGCTTTCCCTTGCCATATCTCATGAATGTGGTCTCGATAAACATGTCAGACCAGATTCCATTCCATATGCCATCAATGTGCCTCACAACATGGTCCCCTTTGGTGAAATGTTGTAGAACATGTTGTGGGAGAGCTTTCATTGATATGATATAATATGTGGCATACCTAGCATAATGGATGTGCCCGGCGGCAAAGAAAAAAGGCAGCATCAATTCAATTGCTCTAAGGTGTAAGTAAAACTCTCCTTCTTTCTCAGCTCTCAGATAGAGCATCATTATGAAGACAGGTTTCAATAAGCAGTCAACCCACAATTTTGCAGTAGGGCTTTTGGCTGCAGCTCTCTCCAACTTGTTTGTGAGGTCCTCTGGAGAGTCCACATCATTGACAAACTCTCTAAGTCTCCAAATATCAGTAATGTAGATAGCAGTTTTCAGTAATTTAGGGTAGTTTTCAGTAATCATTTTTGTGGAAATCAGTAGTTTTCAGTAATACCTCAATTCTGCTTTTCAATAGAATTATCAGATCTTTAAGCAGTAGTTACACTTCATTTCCAATGTCTTATCTGAGCAGAACGAAGTTACCACTGACCATATCGTCAATAAATACATACATGCCCTTCAGGGATATATCCTTTGGGCCAGGAGTTCATAATTCAGCCAGCAAATTCACCAATTATCACTCAGAGACACACTTCAACTTGTAGCTGGACATTTACATGAACTTTAACAGTGGTCTGGTTGGCACCTACCTATTCTCTGGGCCTCATAACATCATGCTGACCAATGAATTATCCTCAGAAACCACTAATTAAGGGATAAATGACAAATGAAGTGTGGATCAACAAGCCTTGTGGTTGAGTGATAAGTTTATTTCTTGTCACTAGATGGCTACCAGAACAGAACCTGTAACATAGGCCACAAGGTCACAGCAGGATATTATATATGGGAAGTCCACTGGCAGGAGTCAATTTCAGAGTTAATATAAAAATAGGGGCCTAGATAATAAGGATCTTTCTATTTCCCCACCCCCAAAAATCAGTAATTTGGGTCCCGATAGCCGCAATTGTATATAACTTGTTTTATGAAAATGCTCAATGATGGGAGAATGCCATCGCACAGTTTCATAGAGTACAATACCTATATAACATGAAAACACTGAGAAAAAAACTTTAGAGCCACTTTCCAGGTCAGGCCAAAATATGCATTTGCCCCCTGACTATACTGGGGTCAGCTCTGATGCCATCTCCGGATACAATCTGACCAAGAAAGCTGATGGACGATTTCCTGAACACACACTTTTCTTTGTTGAGAGTCACTCCAGCATCGGCGATTCTGTTTAGAGTTGCCTTGAGTCGCTGGTCATGGTCAGCCTCATCCCGACCTGCAACGACAATGTCATCCATGAGGCAGACTGTTCCTGGGAGTCCCGCGATTATCTGTGAAACCTGGTGTTGATAGAACTCGGGGGCTGATGTGATTCCAAACGGCACCAATTCTAGGCAAAGCACCCAAATGGAGTGATGAAAGTAGTAAGGAGCTTCGACTCCTCTGAGAGTACTACTTGATGGAAGCCACTATTAGCATAAAGCTCGGAAAATACCTTAGCATTTCCGATTTGCCGTAGAACATAGTCAACTGATGGCATGATATACCGTGGACGTATGACAGCTTTGTTGAGTTTAGTTAAGTCCACGCAGAGTCTGATATCTATCCCCTTTGGCTTCGGGACAACTACTATCGGCGCACACCACTCAGTAGGTTTAGTGACTGGCGATATGACATCGAGATCTTGCAGTCGCTTTAGTTCCGCTTTGAGCTTGGGCAAGATAGGGTGAGGCACTTGATGAGGAGTGTGAACCGCATATGGTTCAGCATTGTCTCTGAGTTTGATGTCGTACTGATGCGCCATTTTCCCCAGCCCATTGAAAAGAGAAGGGAACTGCTCCGAGTATACCGAACAGGTAAACTTCACGAGACCGAGGGCTGTCAAGGCCTTGCAGCTAAGAAGATGGGAGGCTTTCTCAACAACATAAATGTCCTCAGTGGGAGTACGATCCTGATATTGTAGGTTAGCGCGGAAGTACCTTGAGTGCTAAACTCACGCTGCTTAGCACCTCGGAAGACACAATTTGTAGTCTTGAGTTAATGGCCTGAGAAATGCTTTTTGAACTGATGAGTGTCAAAGTCACCTCTGCACCAGTGTCAATGCGTAGAGGAACAGTGACACCATTGACACTAACATGCACAACCTTCTTGGTGACTACTTCATGCCGAGTATCAACTCGCCTAGGAGAAATTCCTGTTGATAGTGGGGTGAGTCAGTATAGAGAGCTTCACTAGGCATCCAATCAGCAACTTCGTTGACATCCTTTTTCCGACAGACTTTCGAAAAATGGCCTTTGACCTTGCAGAGATGACATAGCGCATTCTTAGTCGGACATAGTGAATGCTGATCCGAGTTTCCCCCACAATACGGACACAAGGATTTCCCTGGCGTCTTCTTGCTGAATTCCTGAAATTTCTTCCGTGACTTCTGAGAGTAGGATTTCTTAACAACAAGCAAGTCCGATGTTCCCCCTGAAGAAATTCTTCAGTTTTAGATCACCAACTCTGAGTGCTTTAGTCCTAAGCATGGCATCGTTTGTAGAATTGACGAGTTGCACCAGCGTAAGCAGCTCTTCAATTTGCACTGGAGTCATTTCCTGTAGGTTTATTGTCTCAATCTTCTCTTTCACTCTCATGTAGAAGTTGTCCATGGGCCACATGTTAGCGAGCCAAACCGCGGTTAGGGCGGGATTGCTGGTTTAGCGCCGGAAAGTCGCTATGCATGGAGCAGTGTTAGGCCTAACACTACAAGTTTAAAGTCAGAGATTCTAACCCCAGCCCATAGCGGGGTTAGTGTTAGGTTAGTGTCAGGATGGAGCCCAAATCTATTCAATGCTATCATATTTAACAGAATTAAATACGCAATAAGTGAAATTTCATCAAATTAACCCTAAAAACGAAGCGATATTAACGCTGCCGCCGCATTGGTGGTGATATTAATATTGTTGAATCGACGAATGTAAACTAAACAAATCGCCGCCGCCGCATCGACGTCGCTATCCATAGTGTCAAACATCAACAAAACATCGCCGCCGCCGCATCGGCTGCAATATATTAGGCCCAAATCTATTCAATGCTATCATATTTGACAGAATTAAATACGCAATAAGTGAAATTTCATCAAATTAACCCTAAAAACGATATTAACGCTGCCGCCGCATTGGCGGTGATATTAATATTGTCGAATCGACGAATGTAAACAAAACAAATCGCAGCCGCCGAATCGGCAGCTATATATTAGGCCCAAATCTATTCAATGCTATCATATTTAACAGAATTACATACGCAAAAAGTGACATTTCATGAAATTAACCCTAAATTCAAAGCAATATTAACGCCGCCGCTAAATCGGCGGCGATATTAATATTGTCGAATTGACGAATGCAAGCAACCCCCGCTGCCGCCTTATTAACAAGCGTGCTGGTTCCCGGTGGGTAGAGAAGGCAATATATTAGGCCCAACCAGATGCTCGCCGGCAACAGGCTCAGAGAAATTTCCATAATGTATAAATTAATTCACATATAGCTAACACAAACCGTTTAGGCCACCATGCATACGGCTTGACATACTTCACGACGCCCCTGATAACCGGTGATAAGTACCCTGTGTTAGACGGTTAACACCACACGCCGCTAACACCAAGTGTTAGCGGCGTGTGGTGTTAACCGTGTTCTCCTGTGTTCTGCCTCAAGTGGTAGAGCTGATTCAGGAGATATATCGAGTTTCTTTTAGGACTATAATGTTTCCTGAGAGCCTCCTTAAGGGGCTGTCACATTAGGGTTTTTTGCGGGAGCGTATGGCGGCGTAGGCGCGTTACGTCATATACGTCGGCATACGCCGTATACGCTACGCATATGCTACTCATACGCCGCCAGATGCCGGCTTATGTGAAGCGTATGAGGCATACGCCGCCATACGCTTTCATAAATCCGTCCGTCCAAATTTTTTTCTGCATGCTAAAAAAAACTCGACCTATGAGGGCGTATGGCCCATACTGTCAAAAAATGTCACAGCACGCTCCCATACGCTCCTCATACGCTCCTCGTACGTTCCACATACGCTCAAAACCACCCGAAAGGTCACCAAATGTCATCATAGGCCGGCACGCGCAGGACCTACGTAGGTTTTCAATACGCTCCCGCCATACGCCGTAATGTGACAGGGCCCATAGCAACAGTGTAATCCTGATCAACAATTCCATTCAGTTCTCATTTCTTCAGAACCTTTCTGGTAGGGCCTAAATAGTGGTACAGCTTGACAAACTTCTCTTTATTGTCCATAATTGTCATTGCTGCTAGCATAGTCTAGTCCCTCTATCCAGTCTTCCCACTCAGTAGCTAAGGATGGGCCTTCTTTTTCCTCAAATACGGGATAATTGGGTAATGCAATTGCCATGTTTAGTTTGATGAGTTACTTCAGTGAAGATATACACAACGCTGATTCACACTGGGCACAATGTTACCCAGACAGTGGCATTGGCACTGGCAGCAGAGACAGAGTCACTATACTACAGTGCCAATATCACACACTGCACTGTAGCTGTTCTATGCACATTCTCGATGTCGGACATCTGGGCACTTTTGGGGTTCACGGCACGCGAAGGGTAAAACAAATGCCACTCTCATAGAGACAACATTAAAACTACCCTAACTATCACAGTTGATTTGTGCTTTTTTGAAAGCAAATTTCTCTTGTTTCTATTAAATAGTTCAGATATTTCTCGATAATTTCACATTCAGCCAATTGGAAGTTCTTGAATTTATTTGGCGAAAATAGTTTTTGAGGCCATGATCTGGTAAGGCTAACACTGGCACTGACACTCAGAATATCCCAACTTTCACTATTATCTCTTGTTTTTAATACTTTCAGAGAAAATTGCTCTTAAGCCATGTTTACATTGGCAATTGTAAAGCGAATTAGACAAAGCGATTCATATGACGCGAAGTAGTGGCACGTTTACACACGAGCGGTTTAAGGCGGAAATCGATATCTGCGCATGAGCAAGGCCAGACTAACCAGCGCCAGTTTCGGTTAGTCGACGTCGCCACGAGAGAGTGTGGGTTCGACCTAGATATGTATGGACTGAATCGTATTGGTTTGGAACAGTCAAAACTTCTGCTGGGCAGTGAAAACCTTAAAATAAGTCATGAAAAAAATATCTGTCCACCTCTAGCAGGTCCATAGAGCAAATTTACCGGAAAGTCAACAAACTCAGGTCTCGACTGTGACGTCCTTAATCCGGCTGATCTAATACGCTTGCGTCTACACACGCAAGATAGGCCAACTCAAGTTAGATCGTTTCATATAAACTACCTCGCGAGGCGGTTTACATAAAGTGAATAATATGAATCGAATCAGCCCTAATCCGCTTCAGCGTCGCATTTACACGGCGAATGTAAGGCGAACTCGGCAAGGCGCTTTATTTGAGGCGTTTTAACTCGCCTGTGTAAACACGGCTTTAGGTTAAATTAAATACCTCAGATCTTCCTCTTCAATCGCGCATTAAGATATTTTTAATCGATCTGATGAAAGTTAAAAAATTTATTTGGCAAAAATAAATGCTCCGCATAGACATAGCATTGCTGTGGCAGAGATCACTGCGATGTTTTACCCTTCGCGGGCTAGTTTCCGGGGTTGTGACGTCACGCCGACATCGAGAATCGTCAGAGTTTATAGAGCAATTATTATTATTATTATCCTCTTCTTTGATGCAGGCTTGTGGTAGCCTATACAAAGCTTGTAGCTCTCAGCGCTCATGGTATGCAGCCTCGAAATCGTACAGGAATGTTTCTCTGGCCCAGGCCCTGTCCAGCGCATTCTTGAATTGATTCATGGTAGCTGCTTCCACCGCTTCTTCCGGTAGCTCATTCCACATGTTTATCACTCGCTGTGAAAAGAAGGCCCCTCTGAGTGAGCTGTTGTACCTTGGCTTGAAAAGCTTCTTGGAGTGACCTCTGGTATTGCTTCCCTGTATGCGTCTGAATAGCAAGGCCTCATCCACATTATACTCAGCATTCAGGAACTTCCATGTGTTGATCATGTCCCCACAAAATCTTCTGTATGTGAGGCTTGGTAACTTGAGTCTCCTGAGTCTGTCTGGATAACTAAGGTCCTTCAGATGTGGCACTAGCTTAGTTAACCTTCTCTGAACAGCTTCAATGGATTTAATATCCTTCTTCAACGTTGGGTGCCATATAGTGACTCCATACTCTAGTATTGGCCGTACTTGGCTCTTGTACAAAGTGATCAGCATCTTTTCGTCCAAGTATTTGAAGGTTCTGCAAATCATTCCCACAATCTTATTAGTTTTGAATACGGTTTGTTGTATGTACTATGTGCTAGGAGAAACTTAGCCTAATTTGAGTGCCAATTCTAAATATCCTTCCTTCCTGAGTCTCCATGGGTTAATACAGAATTCTACAGAGTCAGTGAGTCCCATAGATATACTGTGTGTAGAGTAAACAAACCCACATGCTTTCTACATAAATGAGTGATACTTAGCCTGTGAGAGCTTCATAGTTTACCGCTGTCACCATGTAGGATAATGTGTGTGTGCGTCTCAGGTGGTAGCCATACAGGAAGAGCTTTATTCCGAATCCGACCATAATAAACATACCCGATACAACAACTGACACAGGGTCTGGCCCCAGACCCAGTGCTGCTGATGCGGATTCCGAGGGACACCAGTTTGCCAGGGACACTTCCATTCAAATGCATTGTTAACGGCCGTGAGCAAATCTTCATACACAAGAAGTCAAATATGTCCCAAATTACACCATCTATAAACAAATCGCTTGGTACACATATAGAAAACATCTTTACCATAAAGACTATATTAAATTTATATGGTTAGGGTTCTTGAATTCTATTAATTTGCAGCACTCGGACAAAGCACATGAGACAGTTTGGGAAAGGCAAGTTTAATGAGTTCAATAACATCAGGTTATATAATTATCATCAATTATAATAAACAACAAATCAGTCAATCAATAGATCTGATATGGTAGCGAAATCCATCACGGGACTAGATAATTGCTACTTACGAGAATGTTCAGAACTCTAACTGAGCGGCGATAAGTGTCAGTTTCATATGAGAGTAGTTAATCTTATGGACACATCGCATCAAGTAAATGATATAACACTTAAGAATCTAATATCGGAGTTATGAAGCATCAAATGATCAATAACATATATATATCGAACAGGAGAGACAAGCGAGATCTCGTTAAAGATCGGTCTGAGTCAGGCTCGGACAGTCGTGCGTCAGGCGCGTGTTAGCGAGGGAGGCTGGCTCCCGACAAGATAAGCAGTGTTGAGTGCAGGGCCAGGTGAGGCCGTGAATCTGTAGGATTAGAGCAAAGATAAGTACAATAGGCAATATCAAGAACAATGAGCAACATCAGCACTTAACCCAAAAGTGAGGAAAGTGCTGATGGAACCTGAGACAGCGGCTCCGGGGTCAGGTAGGCATTTACGGCGTCACTGCGCCAAGACCCCGCCTCCTTGAGATCGGCCATCGGGACATTAGCTACTAGGCAAGCCTGAGCCGCACCTCTTCTCATGCTATGAAGGGTCAGGGATCTATGAGGTTGGAGAAGAGCACCAGCCGCTAGTGAGAGAACTCTTGCTAGGGACCGTGCTGAGAGGAAATCCCCTGAGGGAAGGATGAACGCCGGAGACTCCACCTGAGGGTCAATCAACTCGGCATACCTAATCCAGGCTGCCCTGGGACAGCATGGGGAGGCGGGAGAGGCACAGAGCTCAAACTGTAAGGGTGGCGAGGAGCAGGACCTAGTTTTGGTGGAGCGGAAGGAAACTATAAGTGAGTCGGGCCTGACCAGCACATCCTTAAAGCGAAGAGTGTGGGGCCCCACTGAGGCCAGGGAAGGCGCCACCAAATTGCTTTGGCGAGCTAGCGTCAGATAGCCTATGAGAAGGGCCGCCACGTAGACTGCAGCACAATCACCTAAGGCTGAGAGGCACACGACTACTGTCTTAAGATCGGCAGGCGAGAGTGGAGACGCTCTAGTAACTACATGTAGAGAGTTCTTCTTAATTCCTTTCTTAAGTAGCTTTACATAGTAGGAGTCAAATTGAACCGCCGAGCCGGTCAAAGCTGTTAGCCATGTCTTGATCGAGCTAAAGTAGTTAAACACAGAACCGGGCGCCTTTAGGCGAGTGTCAAGGAACATGAGCAAAGCTAGGACATCGTAGTGTCCTGGGTTAAGTGGATCAACCTGATGTGCATGGCAGAACTGTACGTAGAGGTTTATATGGTGGGACTTGTTTCTCCACGTTCCTGCCGCCAAGGAATACCGCAGCGCATTGACGAGTAGGAGATGTTGACTCACTGTATAGCCTGGAAGATATAACCCAAAAAATTAAACTATCTTCCAGGAAGTAGGAAGATTATGAGAGTACATCGGGGAAGAACATCAGTGAAGATATAAGCGGTACATACAGGGTATGGTTAGACAAGGAGGTGGAAGTAGCAGCAAAGAAAACCTTACAAATCGAAATTTACAACACTGAGAGAGGGAACCACCGAAAGCCTAGTGAGATTACGACGAGCACACTCTTCAAGGACAGCACATTCCGACTTTCCTGAGCCAAATGCCCTACTCAGTGCGTCTGCCAACACCAACTCAGCACCTGGTTTGAACCTTATCGAAAGTGATGCACTAGCTAATGCCGCAATCAGCCATAGCTGCCGAGCGCATGCGCAGAGGAACGGCTCCTTCCCCGACCCTGACTCCAACACCTGCTGTGACGTTTGGTTGTCCGTATTCACGACTATCTCGAACTTATGCGGCTCTGACGGAAGAAGATAGGTGAGTGCCATAACTAGGTTGAAAGCCTCGAGTTGTGTAATTAACGGCAACTGAGCCAGAACCTCTGCCGGATATTTAACCATATAGAACGCTACCGGTGAGAACGCCCCCCCCCCCAACCAAAGTTGAATCGCATTCTATGAGCCACTCCGACGGAGGAGCCTTCGGTAGCAGCACGACCTTGTTTAACCGAGACGTGAACTTCAGAAACCAATCAAGGTCCTTCAGTATAGCCTTTGGGAAAGGATGTTGACCCGCCGGAGGGAAACCTCTTAGTGCTGCCAAAATCCGATTCATGAAACGGGTGGCAGGCTTGACACACTTTGCCACATGCTGCAGCTTGCCTGCCAGACTCTGAATCTGCTTCCGGGAGGCTGTTGACTTTGACTTCCACTCCTCACACTCAGCCATCACCTCCTCTACCTTTCGTTCCGGCAACGTAATAGTCATCGCCACAGTATCTACTTTAAAGCCTAACCAGATCAGGGATTGTGCTGGGGAGAAACACTTATCCTGGGCCAACTCCAAACCCAGTTCTGCCGCAATTGCAAAGAACGCCGCATATGCCTCTTGTGCCTTACTTTGTGTTGCCTCTACCCCGACGAAATCGTCGAGGTAGCAGAGAGCAAAGAAACCTCGGTTTCTCAGCAGCCACACCACTGCTCTGGTAGTGCGAGCGCAGGCAAGGGCCGACGTCCTGCAGCCAAACGGCGGAGCGAGATCTAAGAACATCTTACCTCCTACTTTAATACCTAGCAGCGGCACAGAAAGCGGGCAGACCCTTAGCTGGCGATACGCCCTAGCTAGGTCCCCTGACCAAAGCCACGCCCCTTCCCCGAGTTTAATCAACTGGTCGGCCAGTGTGGACACCGACGGTAGAGAGAAAGAGAATGGAACCCCTTGATAGAAGCCCCTTAAGATACCAGCATTCACGCTGCGACCAGGGGGAAAACTTAGATCTATAATTATGCGTTTCGACAGAGAATTCTTTTTCGGCCTGGTCATTATTGGACTAATCTGGCACCAGGGAATGAATGGAGGGGAAGCGAACGGTCCTAACAGAGCACCTAAGTTCAGCTCGATATCTAAGAATTTAAGTATATGTGGATCTAACTCAGAGTTAGCCGTATGATTCTTCCATGTCGGGATTGGGAGACGCTGACTCGCATAATCAATCGGCCACCCAAACTCTAAAAAATCTACTAGCTGTGTATCAGGGTATGTCCTCAGCGCCTTCCTCCATGCCGAGATAATCAAACCTGAGGGTACTGGACACCTGGCTAGCATATAATTCGGAAGAGAAGTCTGACGGACCTTACTATAGATTTTAAGATATGGAGATTCCGTAGACACTGAGTCAGAGACCTCTGGCCATAGAGAGGCAACTGTGGACCTAAAGACGAGGGGGGAAGGCGGAGAGAATTTGTGGACTGCTTTCTGCTGTAACCCATCAAAGACATATGAACTCGTATCGAAACAGTCATGTGAAATTTCAATCGGAAGATCTAACCAGTCATTTGTTATTATATTATCTAGTACAAGACCCGAAACTGGCAAAGGAATATCAGCAATGACAATGTTAGGCGAACTGGCAGTGCAGCCGGCGGTATGAGGCAAACAGGCATGGGAGTGAGTGTTGGAGGGGGGGATTGGGGAACAGGGTGGGGGAGGGGGAGGAGGCGTGGCGAGGACGGCGACATTTACTGAGGCAGAGCTAGGCGAACAGAGTGGCACGCTATGAAGCGGAGGGGGCGGGGCAAGCACCGGCTGGTATGCAGCGAGCGTATTAGTATTACACTGTGTCGGGGTTGAGAGCACTAGCGGAATGGGTTGTAAACAATGGAAAGGGATGGGTCCCTTGACAATGGGCACCGGTACCGGCACATGAGAGGGGGCGGGGCTCAGACTTACTGGTACCGAGGCAGGCAGCTGTTCGGCGGCAGCCTTTCTGTCGTTAAATGCTTTCTTTTTTAGGCAATCTTGCTCTTTGTGCCAATGTATCCGTTTAATCCTATTCGCACACCAGCCACAATTATTAATGTATCTTTCAGGCAGAGTTCCGTGCGCCGCAGCGAAGCCGCAATCCCTCCCCCAGTTCCACAAGGTACAAGGCTTCCCGTCGGTTTCTTTGTTGTAGTCGTTTTTCATATTGATAGGGGGGAGGGGCGTACTTGTTGCTGGCTGAGGGTCGGCGGTCTGTTGAAACTGGGGAGAGACTTGCTGTACAAAGGGGTGGACTGCATACTGAGCTTGGAGCTGAGGCGCTGACTTTCCTGCCGCCGTACATAGCTCACCCTGTAAATCTTTTATTTCTGCCTGGTTTCCCAGCCATTAGGAAACCTGCCAGACGCTATAAGTTTAAACACCTTCTCTGACCACCTTCGGCACAACGACCAGTCCCACGTGTTCGCCATGTGTGCAAGGTCCTCTTCATGCTTACGAATGTACTTGCCCCAGTTAGGAGGGAGGGCGGGGTGGGCGGCCAGAGACTTCAGAGCTTCGAAATACTCTGGCCAGGTGGCCTCCCCCATGCCAATTGATTTACAGGCGTCGCCTCTCATTATAAACAAGTGTGGTAAGAACACCGTACCTTTTGACTTCTTTAACGCACTTGACGGGTCTAGCAAAAGGTCTGCAATGACTGCTGCTGCATGCTTAGCTTTCGCCTCCTGCACGTTCTGAGTGGAGTCCATGACTCCCGAGACTGGTTCCCCGACTTCTGCTAAACAATAGCGATAGCCAGGCGGCGGCAGCTGGAAGATAGGACGAGCAGGCTGCTCTGTAGACACCTGTGGTTCAGGTACTTGTGACTGCTGTACGGTTACCGGCAGTATGACCGGCGGTGGTCGTGGCATGGGAAGGGGCGGGGTTACTACCGGCGCCGGCATGACTGACTTCTGCACTGCTAACACAGACTCGATAGTATTTACTCGAGCCGAAAGATCCTTAGACATTTGCAGCACCTCCCTTTGCAGCTCCAAGATTGTAGCCAAATCTCCCCTAGTAGCCGTCACGGGCAGGGACAATACAACCCGAGGCGGTGTGGTCCAAGCTTGCTGCATAGGCGCATGTGGTGCAAGCGCGCGGGCCGCTCTACGAAGCGAGGCCCGCCTTAGCTGGGGGCGGAGCGGCGGCCTCCCTAGCCGTTTCGCCGGTGGCATGACTCGTGACGGTAGCAGTGAGAGAGAAGAGAAGTTACTCGGGCCAGGATCAGGCGAGAAGTGAGTGGTGGTGGGCAGGGCGGAAGTCAGGTGCTGCTTGTTCCTTCTTTGCCTCGTGCGCGAATTAACCATGTTGCCTACCCTACATAGGTAATTTTGAATAAAACTAATGTTTTTCACTGCGCATACCGTCCAACTCAAGGCATTGTCAACTCAAGGCATTGTCAATGGCCGTGAGCAATGTTCATACAGAAAATACAGGAAAAGTTAAATATCTCTAAAACAACACCACCTAGAAACAAATCGTTTGGTCCACATATAGAAAACATCTTTACCAAAAACATTATATTAAATTTATAAGGTTAGTGACGATGCTGTTCGATTTTGACGCATGCGCAGAAGCAATGTGTCCCTGGCAAACTGGTGTCCCTGGCAAACCGCAACACCGGGACGTCGGAAAACTAGTTATGCTGTTGCTTTTCTAACCTCTCGATCGTTTGTGCGCATGTAAAAATCGGCAAATTCAGGACGTGGCACTAGTCACCAGAGCCGATATTGTGCCACTTTTCTACCCGAAAGTGTACAAAATCGTCTCAATCTCCTGGACTCAAGGAACTCGTGCTGAGCGATAATACAATTAAACAAGCAAAGTGCAACGACTATTCCATCTATCTATACATACCAACAGTCCAGATGCAATGCAAATTCATCAAGGAACGTAGCTTAATAAACGATTAGTTGTCCTTAGTTTGCATTACCCATACACAGTAGGAAGAGTAAGGAGTGATATATATATATGTTTTCCAAATCTTAATCCTCGGAAAACCAATGCACCAACCAACTGTGAGGAAACTATGGATGACGTCAGCAAACAAATAGCCTCCAAGACAGGGCAGCACTACCAGAGAATGCTACTTCCATCCAGCACCACCTGTTTCCCTTAATGGCTACCGATATTCCAGGAGCACTTTTGTTTCACAGGTCCCTCCCTACCATTTGGATAATGCAAAATGAAGAGATTTGGGAGGGAACTATTGAAGCGACATTGAAAAGCTGCGAGGCTACTACCAACAAATGGTGATCGCTTGGCAACCACAGCCGTTGCCAATGTCAACAAGCCCCCAGCATAGCTACATCTCGAACGGACTACCACAACAATGACACAAATCGTTGCTTAGTATGGTCAAACAGTTAGGGTTAACGCGGTGAAAAATGGTCATCTTTGTACTTGACTAATTAGTAATAGCAACAGCAGTGCTTTCCAAGAATATAGTTAGTTTTGAACTGAGTAATTTAGTTTATTTCCGTCGGCTCCCAAATGGATGTCAACATTTCCATTCAAATGCATTGTTAACGGCCGTGTCAAATCTTCATATGGAAGAAGTCAAATATCTCTCAAATTACAACATCTAGAAAGTAATCACTTGGTAGACATATAGAAAACATCTTTACCATAAAGACTACACTAAATTGATAAGGTTAGGGTTATTGATTTCTATTAATTTTGAATAAAACTAACGTTTTGCACTGCGCGTACCGTCAAACTCAGGTCAAAACAGAAGTCAAATATCTCTCAAATTACACCATCTAGAACCAAATCGTTTGGTATACATATAGAAAAGATCTTTACCAAAAACATTATATTAAATTTATAACGTTAGTGACAATGCTGTTCGATTTTGACGCATGTGCAGAAGCGATGTGTCCCTCGCAAACAGGGCCGCGTTCAGGCTCCGTCTCGGAGGCGCCTCGGAGGCGCCCGTGACGTCAGGCTAGTCTGAACAACAATAGCAGTTGGTCGCCTCGAAAATGGCCGCCCCCATAGGCGGCGGCCATTTGCAATCGAAATGCTGCGCTCTGATTGGATGAAACCACTGCATGCGGCGGCCATTTTCGAGGCGCTTTTTGTCTCCAACCTGAAAAGGGAGGCATCTCCGAGATGTCTCCGAGACGCACCCTGAATGCAAATAGAGCAAAAAGCATCGCCGAGACGTCGCCGAGGCGCCTCCGAGACGGACCCTGAACGCGGCCCTGGTGTCCCTGGGAATCCGCAACACTGCCAACTACAGCAGAATGACCCGACTGTATAAAACGCGGGAAAATTAGTTCTCGGGATCTATTATTCACGTGAATGGTAGTTTTACGTATAGTCAATAACTTGCTAACACTGTAATATACACGCACACAAACAAACACGCACTCCCCAAGAAAATCTTGGAAATGGAAATTTGCAGGTCGCACCCTCTTTTCGAGCTTCGCGGTGTAAACACGCATCTGACGAATGGGCTGACGATCGCGCCATCAGGTGATCGGAATGAAAATATCAGCTGTTTTAAGGGGGCTGTGTGGCCAAATCAAATCTGTGTCCTCTCCACAAAGGTCCATACACAGAGCAAGGTGAGTAATGTAGTTTCAGATCTTCTCATTAATACCGTAACTTAGCCTAAATTAGGCGTTGTCTGTGTCAGGTTTGCCATTATTCACTTGTCTGATTAGTAGTTTTAAGTTTAGTTACTCCCGCAGTCTCGATGTCGGCATGACGTCACAACCCCGGAAACTAGCCCACGAAGGGTAAAATACGCTGTGATGTGTGCTGCGGCAATGCTATGTCTATGGGTAGCATTTATTTTTGTAAAATAAATTTAAAAACTTTCATCGAATCGATTAAAAATATCTCAATGCGCGATTGAAGAGGAAGATGTGAGGTGTTTAATTTAACCTAACAGCAATTTTCTCTGAAAGTATTAAAAACAGAGATAATAGTGAAAGTTGGGATATTCTGAGTGTCAGTGCCAGTGTTAGCCTTACCAGATCATGGCCTCAAAAACTATTTTCGCCAAATAAATTCAAGAACTTCCAATTGGCTGATAAAAAAAAAGCTGAACATGAAATTATAGAGAAAGATCTGAACTATTTAATAGAAACAAGAGAAATTTGCTTTCAAAGCACCAAAAAGCAGAAATCACTGTGATAGATAGGGTAGTTCTAATGTTGTTTCTATGGGAGTAGCATTTGTTTTACCCTTCGCGCGCCGTGAACCCCAAAAGTGCCCGGATGTCCGACATCGAGAATGACACTCCACGGCTCTAGTCTATCATCGCCCTATGCAGTATGAGTATGCTGTGGCCTACTGATCACTGAGGGTGTAATCGATTAATCGACTCTGGTCACCCGAGCCACTTTTTGGCGCATGCGCACATCCTGTAGACTCAGGTTGAATAACCGAATAAGCTTCTGCACGCTCGGGGTGGAAAAAATGGTGGCTTAATCTAAAACCTAATTATTTGTTTTAATAACCAATATAAGTACAGAAAAATAGGATATAAAGTATTTTAGGATCGTATAAGCTGACAATCTGGATTATTTTAAAAAAAGCATTAAAACAACTTGTAGTGGTAGCTGTTATCCTACAGGTACCAGCTCAGGCATTCCTAGCAAACCCCAGCCAAGAGGTGGGTTACTGGCGTTGGGTCGTTTTGCACACGGCACGTGTTTTTGTCGACTCCACTCGCGGTGTTCGATTTGAAAAATTTTGACGACTCGGGTGACCCGAGTCGCCCGGGTCGTGTTAATCGATTACGGCCTGAATAATTATAATGTGTAGGCCTATGCACACACATTCCAATTCAATTTAATTTGCATTTCCTTAAAGCAGTAAACGACCCGAACTGACTTAATTAGTATGTCATCTGCATGATGTAGGCTGGCGTATTCAAGAAGTTTTAGTTTAGAAACTTTAGTCTGATTTGTTCAGACTTCAGACACGAAGAAGAAAAAACCGACAGTAAAGAAATATCAAATGCTAGTGAGTATTAATTAAATTAAATTTTTAGAGGTGTCTAGATGTACTATTCCGGAATAAAATTGTGCATGTTATATAATAACATGAGTAATTCATAACAAATGGTTTACCTCGCATCTTACTTGCTTGGGTTGCTAAATAGTATAAATTAGAAATGATGAAATGGGTTAAAACTCACAACATAGAGTTTGTTGAATATCTCTTTAATTTGTAAAGTCTGCTGATAAACAAAAGAAATTAAACAAATTCAAAGTCATCTTATAGTTAACAAACTAAAAATTTAGAGAACCCAGATAAAATTCATTTTGGCTACATGTTATATAATAACATAAGTAATTCATATACATAGAGTTATTTCTATCTACTGACTAGATTGGGCTTCTAAATAATATAAATAGATAGAATGGGTAAACTCATATTTTTTATTTTTATTTTTTTATTGAGGCTGTATTTATACTGTCCATAGCATATAAGCCCGGGTACCCAGGCTTGTTTTCAATGCTGGCCAGTTGTAGTGTTGGTGTTATCTTACCACACAGTGGCTGCTGATAAGGTATTTGTTTGCCTGCATTTCAGTAGCAGATAGATAATTGGTTAGTATGGTTAATAGCCTATGTTAGTTTTTTTGGATTTTCTTGGTATATATGTATTTATTTTTTCTACTCTTTTTACTAGACTAGCCTACTCCTATTTACATATCATAGGCTTGTACGTAGCTGTGTTGTGTGTTATCTGGCTACTTTTGGCATGGTTACCTTCCATTGGGCGTCCCGCTGGTGGGCCGTGACATATCACATGCCCCTTTGGAGTGCAGCTTAGTGGGGGTTTCCTAGTCTTATTTTGCACAGATATTTTTTGTAGGTTTTTAGGTCAGGAATTTGTCGTTCCTTAACCGTTTGGGCATTCCATTCCTTGGCAGCCATTTCCAGCGTGCTTCTCTCATGAGCTTTTATTTGGCTTCTGGTCTGCTTTAGTAGTGCCGCATTATTTGCTCTAGTAGCCCTTTGTGGTTTTGCTAGAAGTTTAATGTTTTGACTATAGCTATATGCTAATGTTTTCGGATGAATTATTCTCCTATTTTCTAGTAGTTTCACTGTTGTTCTTTTGTGTATGTCATAGGTGGGGTGCAGCTTGTCTACTCTTAGACTGATTTTTAGGGCTCTGTTCTGCAGTGTTTGCAGTTTTTTTAGTAGTTCTTTTCTCGCACCCATGTAGTTTACATTTCCATAGTCAAAATAGGGGAGCACCATGCCCTTGAAGATTTTTATTGACATTTCTTGTGTCATGTAGTCTCTTAGCTTTGCAAATAGCCACAGTTTGTGGTTTACTTTTTGTATAATTTTATTTATACATAGGTTGTAGTTTAGTTGGCTGTCCAACTCAAGGCCTAGGTATTTGTAATGGTCTACATTTTCTAGTGTTTGGTTTCCTAACTTACAGTGTAATTTTCTTTCTGGCATTTGTTTATGCGAGAAGAGTACTGTTTTTGATTTGCTTGTGTTGATGGTTATTTTGTTGGACTCACACCACTCATCTAGTTTTAGTAGGAGTTTATTTAGTTTAGTTATTACCTCCTCTTCTGTGGTGCCATTTGCGTATATGACTGTGTCATCTGCATATAGTTGGAGGCATTCAGTTTGCAACCATTTTTCAAGATCGTTTATATAGATTATAAAGAGTAGTGGCCCTAACACTGACCCTTGGGGTACACCACATGTGACAGGTTGGTTGTCTGATAGTGTATTGTTTATTTTTGTTTTCTGTTGGATTTTATGCCCATGGTTTTTAGTTTTTCCAGTAGTATTTTGTGGTCTACTGTGTCAAATGCTTTGCTGAAGTCAATGAAGGCGGCTCCAACTAATTGTTTTTGGTTCATTGATGCCATTATGTCATTTGTTAGGTTAGCTATTGTTTTTGATGTGGAGTGCAGTTTCCTGAAGCCCCCTTGTCTTTCGTTTAGTATATCATTTTTTTCCAGGTGTTCATTGATGTGTCTATGTAACACTTTTTCAATGAGCTTGCCTGGGGTTTGAAGAATTGATATTGGCCTGTAGTTTCCCATGTTTTGTTTGTCTCCACCTTTGTGAATGGGGGTGATGGTTGCCATTTTCCAGGCTGAGATAAAACGCCCCTGCTCAAAGGAGATGTTGAATAGGTCTACTATGGTGGCCGGGATGGCTTGGAGTGCCTCTTTCAGTATTTTGGTTGGTATTTCATCTATTCCACTTGGTTTATTCGTGTCTATGTCATTTATTAATTTTTTTACTTCTATCATATCTGTTTTGCAGGTGGGGATTTCATTCTCCACAATTCCTGATCTGTTTTCCCATCTTTTTTTGAACTTTTCTGACAGCTTTTGCCCTATTGTGGCAAAGTGTCTGTTCAGTTTGTTTGCTGCATCTTTGTCTGTGAGCATTGCCCCTTCGTTATCTTGGAAGTTTGTATGCTCTTCTTTGTAATTTTTTGGGAATAATAGGTTTACATTTTTCCAGAATTTGTTTGTGTTGCTTCCCCAGTCTTTGTCCTGCTTTATTATGTATTTCTTTTTTGCTGTTCTCACAGCTTTGAGAGAGTTGTTTCTGGCGATGCGGTAGGCCAGTTTGTCTTCTATTGCTTCTGTGCGTTTTGCTTTATCACCCAGTTTACTTTTGGTTGTGATGAGTGTTAGCAGGTCTTTGTCTACCCAAGGGTCTTGGTTTTTCTGTATTTTTATTTTCTTCATGGGACACATCTCATCAGTTGATTTTCTTATTTCTGTGATGATGTTGTCCCAATAGATATCAACATCATCTCTGTTTTGTGTGATGTTGTTTATGTTTTGGTGCAGATGATTTTTTAATGTATCTTCTGAGTAGTTTTTTAGGGACCTGCCCATTTTGTACTCATAGTGATTTGTGCTTTTTTGGTAGTTTCAATAAAAAAAAATTAAAATCAAATATCTTGCTGCAATTTATTTGCTGAGGTTTATAAACAAAGAAATTAAACAAATTCAAAGTTGGGTCTACCAAACTGCTAGTGGCCAATCTCAAAGAATTAGAGAACCCAGATATATAAGAACATTTCTCTACACTGTGCATGTTATATAATATCATCAGTAATTCATAGACATAGAATTTGATTCCTATCTATGGTTCTTTATTAAACTGCCAAACAAATCTGTTGAAATGGATGAACTCACAACATAGAGTGTTTTTGACAATTCAAAATTGAAGTTGCTAAAGTAATGTAAACAAAAATGAATGCGTTGCCATAACCATGCACTCATCTCAAATCTGTGATCCTGGGATTGTGCATCTGGGTTGCTAGGTCTGGTATTGAGGACACATTCATGTCTCTAAGCAATCATATCAAATGTCAAAATAATATCCAAGGAAACCCACAGTATGAGGTGAATCCTTAGGATCTGCAACTCACTTTGTTCTGGCGAACACCTATTATGCTTTCTTCCCTGCCCTCCCTCCCTCTTGTCCTTATGGTCTGACTACTAGGGCTGAGTGCTAGAGGTATTCGGTTAAGTCGAACCCGGAACTTTGAGTGTGTCTATAAATAAAATAGCTTGTGTGTATTTCTTAGGGAAAAAAAGGGAAATATGAATAATACTGACATGTGGTATAGTACTTACGTATACTTACAAATGAATGATTGTACAAACTTATACTGTTACAAATAATCTTGAAGATGTAAATAAATTATAAATTTATTACCAGTCCAGTCTTTTGTTATGAATTACTGATTTTTATATGGAACAGCCTCATGATTGGTATTTTCATAATTTAAAACATGGATTATGATGGAGACCAGTCTCACCAGTATCTGAGTGTGAGCATGGGAATGCCCGACCCCCCAGCGTTGCTTGGCGCCTAGCTAAGCAATGACGGGGGGGTCGGGCGTTCGGGGCCTGACCCGGCAGACGTGTTTTTGCACGCTCTGTCATTTCAGCCGATATTTAGGCTTTTTATTATCTAAATTCTAAAACTAACTTAATCAAACAACACGGGAGGGAAAGGGAGTTATTTACTTCTTTATTCAATACTCATATTTCGCTGGTATCATTGTTAGTTATGGTAAGAATAAAGTCATGAGCTCTTGTGAAGGTGGATTGGGACGTTCCTTGCATTCTTTACTATCCTCCAGTATTACTGTAGATTAACCGCTATGGAAAATCTGATATTCGATTGCTTTATATGTAATTAAGGGCCTTATGCCTAAGCAAGCCTTATGCAGTTACTTTACCCATCTGCGAGAATATTACAATAACACATTAACAGAATTAACATAGTGTTACTTTAGGGCGGAAATTAAGACATTCACATTAGACTGATTATCAGTGACAGCGGCATCTCTTGCTGGATGCGTACTTCTGGAATAATTCCGTAACATTAATAATACCCCGAAATGCGAAGGGGACAGCCAGTTAGTTGAAATAACCTAACTTATAGATCTATATAAACTTTAGGCTGATAAATGCGCTCGATGGCAAATTGCGTATGTAGACGAAACTCTGGCTATCCGCCTGTAGCACTGGGAGGACACCGACGGCGACTGACTACCTGCAGACGAGAGGAGGCGCAGCAGCCCGCGGCAGGCCCAGGAAATTCAAATGGAAAATATTACATAAAATTGGCTCGCCTTTTAGCGGGGGTGGAATAGCCGAACGGTTAAACATGTATAATGTGACTGCACTTTGAGCGGGTTATACAAGTTTATGCTTTCAGCTAGATAAACTCATAAAGCCAGGGGTGGACGATGACCATGTTTAAATCCGAGGAAAATTGCTCGGATTTAAACATGGTATGAATAAACTACAAACAAGCTATTGATGTCAGTGACAGGTGTTTAAACGGACCAGGTATAGGCTGCTGAGACAGGAACTGTACTCCGACAAATGCTCTCCAAGCGCAACCTTGTTTAGTTTATATGTTTATAGAATTGGAACCAAATATGTGTGGGGAAAGTAGTGGACCCACTTCAACACCAGAAGTGGGTCACTGCTGAGGTCAGGGTGGGGGGGGGGGGTCTGAGGCTGGGACTAACTGGCAGCTGTTGTTTTGAAAATGGATGGGTGAGTGGAGAGAAGTGAGAGTAAGACGGGTATTTTCAATTTTTCAATCAGGAAATATCTTCACTTTAATGTCAAATAATTTAGTACAATTACATTGCATAATTCAATGAGAAACACATATAGATTAAAAATGTTTCTTTGTTGTTGAATGAAAAAAGGTTTTGGACTGTATTGGGTTTGAACCCACATCACCAAACAACTTCAGATTACAAGTTCAACACCCTAACCACTAGGCCACAGAGGCCACATATAATTGGCTGTGTCAGTTCAGGCTATTTGTATATATATATGACGTCATATACAAGATGTATGTATGCATGTATGTTTTGTGTGCATCCGTTTGAAATTTGTGAGTTACACTGTATATAAAAGGAATTTTTTTTTAGTGAATGTAAAACGGAGCGAACCATATGGAGTGAGATATGTGCATTTGAAAGTTGTTGACAATGTATGTGGCGGCGGACGACTCAGGATCACAGAACATGCAGTTCGTCTTAGTGTAGAAACTGATATGGTGCTATGAACCCAGGTCGTCCTCTGACGCATACGCTGTGGAACGGCGCATTTGCGATGGGTCCCATCCATCGCAAATGCTTGGTGCATTCCAGTCGGGCAGCGACTTTCGCGTGTGGTTGGTTACCCGACTGAGCACTACGCATGGCACGCGGCATCATGCCAGTCTTCTCATGCCCCATATGGGTTAATTCCGCTGCCCATGAATACAACAATCCATGCGTGATCTGCCGTTCAATGTCCAATTCAGAATCGGACACTGAACGGCCTGGTAAGTATGCCAAAATGAGTGGCAAAGAAGATCAAAGTCCAAAAGAGGAAGAAGATCAACACCACCACAATGATGAGGAAGACCATTCAGGGTCATTTCCACACATTTAAGCCAGCCGAAGTGATTACCAAGCTGGCTGAGCGGTTCACGGGTATTAAAGGCATCCCTGAGTCGGCCTTCAAAGAAATGGATGCCGATGTGAAGCTAAGTGAAGACCGCAAAAAGTTGGAAGCCTGCCTGCACACAGTGCACAAAGGGGTGCTTGCGGCTCTCTCGGCTGTTACTCCGATTGCGAATCGGATGATGTCTGAGAACAAGTTCTCTTCACTTTGTGGAGAGATGGATGCATGAATTGCGCTGCTGACTGCCACCAGTAATTTCCTGTCTTATTGACGTTTTGAGAATGTTTTTAAGGTGGTGTGTACCGACACCAGCAAGGGGTCGCGCGTTCGAAGAAGGTCATGGACAATGACGGGAAGGAATATACCCTTTTCCTTGCCTCCAAGCCGGTTAAAGGCAAACCCTTGGATAAAACTAAGATGTTCGGGGGACCAGCTGCAATACTTGTTCAAGCAAGTTGAGACGCGGTCGAAATGTGGAAAACACATGGAGGCAGACAAAAAGAAGGGAACCGACGGGAATGCCACCCACTTCAAGAAGACCCGTCCGGATTTTCAAAATCGTCGAACCGGACAGCAAGGAGGCCTGTTCGGGACCAACTACAGCTACCAGTCTAGGGGAAGGGGTCAGAGGTAGTCGTTCGGTTGGAACGAGGGGAACAGACCCTTCAAGGGGGAGCTCACCCCGCAGAAGCCGTTTCCCCGTCCAGGCTCAAGTAGAGGTCGCAACACAAACTCCTGTAAGCGATTTTAAGGCTGGGAATATTAATAATTGCCTAAAGGAATGGATGAATATTACTAATAATCAGACTATCCTTAGACTAGTTGAAGGAGTTAGAATCCCATTGATGGAACAGCCAATACAACACAGTATACCTTTTCCCTACCGTTTTGATTTGGCTGAAAAGGAGGCTTTGAATGAGCAAGTCCTCAAATTTTGTGAAAAGGGCATTATTGAGCCAGTGCGTTGTGGAAGGCGAATTTATTTTGAATATTTTTTTCAGACCCAAACCAAATGGGGAGATTAGACTGATTTTGGACTTAACAAAGTTAGACAAATTAGTCGAGTTTCAACATTTCAAAATCTTTTCCCTAGAAACAGCTAGAGACTGGGTAACGCAAGACTCCTGGCTGGCTAGTGTGGATCTCAGGGATGTATACTACACAGTGCCGATTTATAAACCTGATCGGAAATTTCTCAGGTTTTGTTGGAATAAAGAGCTTTATGAGTTTACTTGTATGCCGAATGGCTTAGCGTGTGCGCCCCCCCCCCCCCCCCCCTGTTTGTTCACAAAGTTGCTCAAGCCCGTTTTCTCACATATGGCTAAGAAAGGACACATACTGTTTCCCTATATTGATGATTCTTTCATTGTTGCACAAACAGCAGTAGACCAGCTATGTGATACATTGACAAGTTTAGGTTTCTACATATATCAAACTAAATCAGTATTGGCACCTACAAGGAAGTTAAAGTGTTTGGGGTTTTTCATTAACACCACAGACATGACCATTTCATTAACACATCAAAAACTGGATAAGTTCACAACAACGGCTAACCAGTTACTACAGTTAAGTAGGCCAAAGATAAGATAGGTCGTGGTACTGATAGGAATTATGATAGCATATGCCCCTGCTATTCTATATGGCAAAGCCCATATTAAATCACTAGAAATAGATAAGAACTTAGCGTTGTCTCACACTAAAGGAGATTTTGAACGCCCTATGACAATTTCGTCAGAAGGCTTACAAGTCACTTTGTGGTGGTTGTCACACATTGATAATTCACCTAATCCTATTAGAATGGGGGAACCCAATACGGTAGTGACGACTGATGCGTCATTAGAAGGATGGGGGGCTCATAGGGACCAACAGGCAACCGGTGGACGGTGGCTGGAAGATGAAATCTCCGATCACATTAATGTACTAGAACTCAGAGCGATTTATTTGGGATTATGGAGCCTAGTTCGCATACCTAAAAATCATGTACGAGTATTAACAGATAATACAACAGCCATGGCTTACATTGGACGCATTCCAAACCATGTAACCAATTAGCCAAATTAATTTGGGACTGGGCACAGGAACATGAAATATGGCTAACAGTAGCACATATCCCAGGCACTCAGAATACTTTGGCTGACAGGAAAAGTAGACATTTCCATGATCATTTGGAATGGTCATTGAATCCCAATATTTTCGATTATATTTGTCAGAAATGGGGAAAGCCAGAAATTGACTTGTTCGCATCACGAAACAACAAAAAGTTACAAAAATACGTATCTTGGCATCCGGAGTCAGAGGCCTGGCGAGTGGATGCGTTTTCTCTTATTTGGAATAACAAATTTTATTACATATTCCCACCATTCAGCATCATCAGCAGAGTTATGAAATCCTGTATTTGCGGGCTCCAGCATGATATATACGGGCTACAGAGTGCTATTGATGGCCGATCCCGTTAGGTGGTACGCCGAGGTTATGGTTACTGTTTTTATGTTCTCATGTTATTAACTGTACTGCTCCACCAGGCTATACTGCCCTGATATCAGGTGTAATGCGTACGGTTCATAGCTCCCCTTTTCTCTCCGTATTATATGAATTATATATTAGAGCTTACTCCATAGTAGATACAACACACGACACAACACGCGCCAGCAGAAGTGTAGATAAAAGATGGTCCTGAATGCTTAGTTTTATTCACTTATATAATGTTTTCAGATACATACAACAGTGGATGTTATAGACCTCCTTATTGGCTAATACACTCATGCACACCAGTCATTCCTCTCCCGCATGATCTCTCCCTAATATAGTTCACCATTGGCTGCCTTCCGGACTCACCCCCCTCCCACCCAGCCCCAGCCACCACCTAACCATCGTGGGATTACCACATAATATGACGGTGACCGTGTGGCTGGGCGAGATAAGGGGGAGGGATTCTGCTTAAAGGGGCACTTCTTCCCTCCCCTGGTGTGAGCATTATAAAAGGAGTACTGTTTCCCATTTAGCCATCTCGATACTCAATACATACTTAATCAGAGAATTTTACAACCTCCAGTACGTCCCTCTCTAGCTAGCTTTTCAGGCACTGACTTGATGCTAGAGATAAACCCCCGAGTAGTTGAAAATGTCTACCCCGCATTATATCTCCCAGCTTTTTCTTGAAGCGGTTCCATGTTAATTCTTTAAATTTTGGCATGCTTCTTTAATTATTGATGGATTTCCATTTCCCACTACCAGATGCTACTTATTGATATTGATTTACTTTGACCGACAGAATTCCGGCCCTCCGGCACCCTTTTGCGGCCTCCATCGATTGACCGCTCCCTTCGCGGGTACGTGGTTTGGGCGCTTGGTGCATTCCAGTCGGGCAGCGCCTTTCGTGTGTGGTTGGTTACCCGACTGAGCACTACGCATGGCACGTGGCATCATGTCGGTCTTCTCACGCACCCTATGGGTTTCCAGGTTTTTTTTTAGCTGGTCTAACCGATCTTGCCGGGTCCTAAGCTGGAATTTGGCTCTTGCCACCCCATACTATGTCTTTTTAGTCAAATTTTTAATCGAGATATCAATAATTAGCTATCTAATTATTGATATCTCGATTACAAATTTGCTTCCTCCCCTTCAACGGTCTATGTTACCCAGGAACCCCCTTCGTGGAGGTGCTAGTAGGTCATGGTGGCGGATGTAAACCATAGTATTCTTCACCGAAGGCCTTTTACGTCCCTCCCCTACTTTATATCATTTCTTGCTTCCCTTATCTTTCCCGTTGTTTGCGGGTTCCCGCAATCATTCCTTACCACTTTCACACTGTTTTATCCTTCTTCTCTCATTCTTTCTATTCTTTCCGCCGGCTTCTTCTTATAACATTTTTTTTATATAATATTTCTTTAGATAGCATTTCTGTATCTGGCATTTCTCCTGTATATAACATTTCTGCATCATAAAACATTTCTACATCATATAACATTTCTACATCATTTAACATTTCTTCATGTCATTTCTTTCGTATATAGCATTTCTTCATATACATTTCTTTTGTTTATGACATTTCTTCATATAAAATTTCTTTTGCATATAACATTTCTGCATCATATAACATTTCTACATCATATAACATTTCTACATAATTTAACATTTCTTCATATGTCATTTATCTGGAGGATCTTGTGTCGTCTTCCTGTGTTAAAGGTCGCATCTCCAGGTTCCCACCTTCCTATTTGACATTTTGGTTGAAACTTAACGATATTATATTATCAATATCTACATATATTATACACGATTCCCCCCCCCCCCACACCCCAGACCTAATCCGTACCTAAATCTGGGCGGGTTATGTCGGCTCCCATGTGTGACAACTTCTCCTTCGAAATACATATCGTAGCAACAATGCAACTGGTACTTTATAGCAGGTAGACATTGTATTTACACTTTTCATTATTTTTACTTCTAATTCGAGGAATTAATTTCGCGAGAGTTGCCTAGGCAGTGGTATTCCTTAGTCTATATTTATGTCTACCTACATGTGTCAGTTATCTTTTTTCCATGCCCCCAGGGCCTTACATCTTCATCACCACTTAGTTACGATTCTTAATCCAATCCTTAACTCATGCTCTATGGTATGTTGGTGGCAATGCCCGCGAGCAGGTTCAGACTTAACGCTAGGTAAGTTGGGAATTCTCGCAACCAAGCAGTGAGGTCAAATTGGTGACAGAACTAGGCCACCTTGATCACCGCCCGACTTCCGACCATCCTACTTACCATGGTATTGTCTCTAAGTCCTGGCGGGTGATCAGAATGATACTCTCTTGCTTATTCTCAAGTTTGTTTTATGGCCAGCGGCCGCCCTTAACTTATCTTATTTCGCTATCATTCATTACTTACTTGAAGCTGCATAGTCCGATGAAATATCAAATTTTGAAAACCAAACTAATTATCTAGATTTGATTTTACATATCTAACTTAGATACTGATGCACTTATTCAGCAATTGTTTCTGCGGAGAAGGAAATACTGAGTCAATTTAACAGAACCTGTTACTGCAGAAGTCTATGGTGTCAGAATTTTGGCAAGCTTGCCAAAACTAATTTACCATGCTTGCACTTAAAATATCTCAAAAGTTGACCATTTAAAATAAAAGCAACTTTGAGCTAATGTAAAGTAGATATTAGTGATCGATCTAATATATTTATCTCAGAAAAAAATACAGATATTCAAAACCATTGGACTATGCAACTTTAACCTTTAATAGTCACCATACTTCAACTCCTCTTATCTCGCCATCCTTCATTACTATTTTACCCTTTAATAGTCACCGTACCAGGGGAACCAAGATGCCCATAGTTGGCGGAAAGCTGGCGGCGTCCCTACCACATATTGCTATGTTTGCTCGCATCCCCCCCACCCCCGTGCCAGCTCCTCACCGTCTCATTGCTACTCTCCTCCTCCCTCTCCTCGCCATTGTCGTTCTCCGTTCCATATTCGTCTTACTGATTCTAATTTCCCCCGTCATTCCTCCATCTGTCTCTCCCTTATTCTTGTCGGTACTCTCCCCTCTGTATTTTTCTTTAGTGTTACCCTTACTCTCTCTTCGGTTAGTCCCTGCATCTCTTCCCCTTCTTCCACTTCACTTCCCCGTTTCTCCTCCCCCGGCAGCTTGGGTTTTTCCATCCCCCATTGGCGCCTCCCTGGTTTGGGGTGTGCAGTAGTACCTCCTTTCTTCCCCAATCTCTGCTTGCACTGGTAACTACAGTACCCCAACACTATCAGCAACACTCCTGTACCCGCTTCAAACCCCCCACCCCCCACCCCCACCCCCACCCCCACCCTCAGCCCAGGCATACTAGCTGTCCCCCATGGGACAATCCATGGGTATCTCTCGGATATCTCACAGATCCAGTGCTGGCACTTGTAACTCTTGTCAGTACCTGAGTTGTTTCTTTAGGACTGGGTGCAATTCCAGCGCCCATGATACATTGAGGGGCGGTAGAGATGTCATCGGTATCTCGTACTCCAACGCTATGTTTTGCATTCGTACCTGGATTGACCGCAGCCTCCACCCTTCTCCCTCGATGGTGCACCTTGTGGTAGCTCCACCAATGTTGGTATCACGACTCTTACCCGGGTAGGTACTTTTCCCAGGGCAGTGCACCGACATGGCCGTGTCTGCTCCATGCGGTGCAATCGCGGCCCATGCCTTACCGTGTTGGGGAGGTATTACTGTTGCTGACCCTGTAGGTGTTTGGCGCACTCTCAGTTTACATTTCACTGGGAGGGCACCTGTGACCATTGCGGCTTTGCAGCCCTGTATGGTTGTTTCTGGCACCGGCCAGCACACCTCCGGTCTCCTACCCGTATACTTCGTGGGCACAAAGCTCGTACTTGTCTCTGTGCTCATCGCCACCCGTGGTGCACCCACCACCGTATGGACATGAGCGTTGCCGATCCGCACCGGTAGGTAGTTGAGACCGAAGAGCAGGTACCGTTCGCTTGCAACTAACGGCAAGGCGACACTATATGCCAAGTGGCCTTCTCTGCCCCATACTCGCGCAACCTCTGTATTCCTACAGTACCAGTGCACCGGCAACCCCTCAAACCCTGACTCTCGAGCGGCTCGTAGCACCTCCATTAACCTAGGTTTCCCCAGGAGGTCCTCCGCGAGCTCGCCCCTCTCCAGTTGCATTTCCATACGGTGATGTTCGGCCTGATTGGCGCGGTACACCGCCATACCTGTCTCAATTACTTGTATAGAATGGGTAATTCTCTGCTCTAGCCTCAACCCTCAACTTATCCACCACCGTCTCAATTTGGTCTTTCACCATTGCCAGAGCCTCCTCAGTCGTTTCCTCCACCATCCAATTAGCCAGCTCTCGTTGTATATTTCGAGTGCCGTTCATCAGGGTCAGCATCACGCCCTGATTATGCTTGAGTGCCGCGGTACGCAGCTGGCGTTGTTTGACAACTTCGTCAACTTGGTCCAGTTGGTCCTGGGTAACTACCCCGAACAGGCAAGAAGCCCCTGCACCCACAAAGTCGACCTGCTCAGCTCCGGTCCCTCGGACGGGTGGATTTTTATGGTTTCTAGTCTCTTACCCCAGTTCCGCTGCACTCCCGACCATCGGTTGTTGCTTGTACGGGCTATGCACTTCTCGACAGAAGCGATCCATCGGGCCACAGATGGGCGCACTGGTGGTGTAGCTATCACCACCAGTTGCCATATCGCGGTGATGGACCGTGCCGCCCCCTGGTCCCTCACCAGTACTCCGTCCTGGCTGAAAAGATCCCATCGGGGACCAGTCCGGTGGTGAGTATGGCCAGGAGGCTGCCGCGCAGTGCCACCCCCCGCATGTCGATGTAGAAAACTCTGGTCATTCTCTGAAACATGTCCACATATCAACGATTAGCGATAGGTTCCAACGTCAGTTTTTATCACCATTGCAACTACGCCTCGTTACTGATATAAACATAAGTAAATAATTCTGAACCCCCTGCCAACAAAAATATAAATTAATGTAATCAAAATAATGCACAACATTTTTGAATTATCATTCGAAACATCTAACAATAATAAAAAAAATAGTGTGTCAGTTCCCAATCATAATACTAATTTCCTGAAATCAACAACAATAAAAAAAAAAGTTTTTTTAACCATAATTTTGAGAACGCAGGCCGAAATGTGTGAATGCCTGCTACCGGCAACGTCAAGCAGTAACTAATACAATTTGGAATAATATAATTTAGCACCTTCTTGCTGTTCTAATCCCTTCCTCCTTCTCTCGTAATGATTTCTCTAACTCCTCTACTTTTCCCCTCTGTTGTTGTGACTCCCTTTCCCATACTTTAAGTGTGTCAAAATCCCCCTGTGCCCATGTCTCCATAACTACCTCTTTTTGCTCCTCCACCCAATCTTCCCACTCGTATCCCAGCTCCTGCTCTCTAGTTAGAAGTATCCCATTCACTGAATTGTCTCTTTCCCATTCCAAATGATCTTCTAATTCTCAGTCAATATCCTCTACTATCTCCATTCCTTCTCCTCCAAATTCCCACACTATATTGTCATCATTCCAGATTTCTTCTATGTCTTCCTCACAGAAACCCTCATCCCACTGGTACGCCATGTGAATAGTTACCGTCACAGTATAATCTATGGGTTAATTCCCTTTTGTTGTAGCGTTTGCGTCGTTGGTGTCTGTCTCTGTCTGTCGGTGTGAACGAGTGGAGTGGTGTGAATTACTTTGCGCATTCCCGCATTCATGTACCGAAGGTATGGATGGGTGGGGTGTGTGGGTGTGTATCGCGTAGTGTGTGGCGGTCCCAGGTATTCAACGGTGGTGGGCGTAATAACAATAAGCATTTAATACATCGAGAGGTGACAACAGTTACTGAGTGGCGTTTAGACGGCTGCGATAGTGGCTCAGCTGCGGGCGAGCTTCGGTGTGGTCACCTACTCTGCCTGCTACCTCGTGATCACCCAATACACTCCCGCCCCGCCTATGTTGTTTATCTTATCCCTCCCCATATCTGGCATGTCCTCCGTGGATTATCCCCGGCTTTTATTGGCTGTGTGTGGGTGTTCGGGGTGTGGGTGTGTGTGTGAGTGTGGGGCATGTTCCCGTCTCTCCCTTATAGTTCCAATCCCCGCTGTGGTTTAGCTGCCACGCAGTAATCCTCACCTCCTGGTATCGGTTTTATTGGTGCTTATCATCGTCCAGCCTTGTCCGATTGTGCCGGACTCCCGCCTTCCTGGTTACCACCACTGACTATCTTCAATGCGCTTAATCTGCCTCAATCCCTAATCCAAGTCTCCAGTTATCCTTATCTGCGCGTTAGTGTCTGAGTCTTCCGGTACTTGGCCGTTTGTATGTAGCTAATGGGTGTGCAATTCCGTGTTTGCGGGATTTACTGATACCAACTGCGCCGTCTGTTCCCGCATTGTAGCCGCTATCGTGATATTTGCGGTACACCGGTGGATCGGTGTAATCACTCGCCTGCTCTACAATTAATATTTTCCACCGCGAATAAAATGACGACCATAAAGTTACGATTATGATGTTGGTGTCTTTCCCATATCTTATATTGTTTACTACTGCGTGATGTCTGACACAGAGTTTATGCATGTCTGCGCCCCCGTTACTGGCATGCTGCCGAGTGGGCGTTTCGCTACTCGTGTTGGATTTGGCAGGTCGGTCCTAACGAACCGCTCGTTCTCCCATCGCACTGCGCATATTTGCGTGTGCGTCTTTGCATGCTCGTTAATCATGGTAGCATTCCTTCCCAATGAATCCATGGTTCTACTTTTAACACACTACCTCTGTTCAGAACTTTCCTGACATTACCCTGCCCTACCACCGTTATCACCTGACCCCGTATCTTGGTAATAATATACCCAGGGTCATACTGTCTGTCCAGGGCTCCCTTCTCATTCACCCTAACCATTAATGCCGCTCCCACCATTAATTCTGGTGCGTCTGCTTCTTGGTTTAGGCGGCTTTGGTTGTATCGTCGGCTCTGACATCGATTCTCCACCGCCTCTTGCAGCGGCAGTGAACTGGCCTCCCAGATTGAATCCCACTGTCTCCTCACCCATTTGCTTCAACCTTAGATATGGTCTGTTTGGATGGCGTCCATACGTTAGATAGAACGGGGAGAATCCCGTAATTCCTGAGCACACTGTCCGATAAGCCAGTATCGCATCCCCCAGGAATTCTTCCCACCGACTTGCTCTAATGTTCACCAATTTCTTTAAAATGGTTTTTAGGGTTTGGCGGTATCGCTCCACCCTCCCATTGGTTTGTTGGTGCACCACGGTCCCGCAAAGCACCCAATAATAGTTGATTTTTTAATTCGGCACCATTATCAGTTAGGAAAATTTCCTGCGTCGAGCATCGCGGTATGTATTCGCGTATCAAGTAGTCCCAAATACCATGCGCTGATTTGCCGGCAGTGGTTTCACCTCTACCCACCCTGTACAATGGTCCATAATGGAGAGCAAATAATGATTTCCCTCCAGACTGGTCGGGAATGAGCCCGTCAGGTCCGCTGCTACAATTATATCCGGTGCCTTTGGTAGAGGCATGGTGGTATTAGGCGGTTTATCGTGTTTGGTGCGATTCACCTAAAACCAGCGCACGTGGACATGTATTCCCATACGTCCCGTGCCATTCCGGCCCACTTACACTTAAAGTGTTCTTGTATTCTCGCCATTGTTTTTGCTTGTGCCATGTGACCCACCTCTAGATGCGCACGGTGGATTACTCTCTCCCTGAATACCCTGGGGAGAATCAATCTCGGGTAGCTTGATTTTCCATGTGGTGCTCGTGGTGTGTACAGCAAGTTCTCTTGCAGTACAAACTCCTGTGTATCCTGGATACCCAACTGGTATTCTGGCATCTCCTTTTGGGCCGTTAGCAACTCCGCATGGTCCAACTGATAGTGCCCAAACGGTATCTCTTCTTCCGATACGCAAATATCGACCGTAGCCATTTCCTCCGGCTCAGTGGCTTCCGCGGTTGGTCTCAGCCACGACAACATGACCGCCCACGTGTTGTCGTCCCCCTTCATATACAGAATAGGTGCAGCATATTCCGCCAGTAGTAAAGCCCACCTCTGTATTCGCGTCTTCTTGATTTCCTTCGTGAAGAGACAACGCAGTGGCGCATGGTCGGTGTAGATTTTTACATCTGCGCCATAGAGATATGGTCGCAATTTGACCAGTGCGTAGATCAAGGCATATGCCTCCTTCTCCACAGTTGGGTAATTCAGCTGTGCAGCAGTGAATCTACCACTGATGAAGTGCACGGGTCTGGCGACACCATTTTTATCATATTGCACCAGTATCGCGCCCATACTGTAGTCAGAAGCATCTGTGTATAGTTTGTAGGGTTTAGACGGGTCTGGAAACTGCAGTACTACACTGTTAAGTAATAGTTCCTTCAACTCGTCCCAAGCCCTTTGACACACCTCCGTCCACATGAACTTTACATGCTTACCTGTCAGGGCCGTTATGGATGCGACTATATCGGCGAGGTTAGGCATTAACTGTCTGTAGTGGTATGCGGAGCCCGTCAAACTTCTTGTTTCGTAGTCGGGGCTGCCATTTCCCGGATGGCCGCGACTTTCTCCGGGTCACCTTTTAGGCCGTCCTTACCCACAACGAAACCCAACAACTTCACCTCTGTTGCTGCGAATTCACATTTTGATGGCTTAATATTTAGACCATGCCCTTGCAACACCCTCAATACTTCGCCCACATGAATACGATGTGAGTTCTCATCCGGGGAGTATATAATTATATCGTCCAAGTAAATTAGACAATATTTCCCCAGTTGTGTCGCCAATATCGCATTCATCATGCACTGGACAGACCAAACTGCATCCATGTGAACTGGAACAGTCCCATGTGCGTGGCAATCGCGGTCTTTGCCCGACTCGATTCTCCCACACGGACTTGCCAGTATCCCGATTTTAGGTCCAGTGTCGTGAACACCTTAGCGCCACCCAACTGATCGAAGATATCCTATATTCTCGGCATTGGGTAGGTATCTTTGCGGGTTACTGCATCCAGTTTGCGATAGTCCCAGCAGATCCTCATCGTGCCATCCTTCTTAGGCACCATCGTCACTGGTGATGCCCATGGGCTACAGCTACGCTCGATAATGCCCTGGTCTAGCATACCGCGCAGTTCGTTCTCCATCATGGTGCGTTTTGCCAGTGGCATGCGGTATCGGCGTTGATTGATGGGGTGAGCCGACCCGGTATCAATATGCACCTCCACTACATTCGTGGCTTTCAGTGGCCTGTCTGCTGATGGAAACACCTGGGTATGCCTTTTTCCATGTCTCCCTGTCATAGATGTGTTCCCGTATCGCATTCATCTCCCGTGATCCCCATTCATGTGTGATATTACACCGCACCACCTGTTGTCTCTTATATAGTAAGGTGGCACCACATAATAATAACGCATCGGTCCCTAATAACATATCATGCTGTAAATCTTCTACTACGTAACAATTAATTCTGACATTATATATATTCACCTCCGCTATTCCTTTTGTTCTCAATAAGTGACCGGACAGTGAGCGCAATCCCATTCCTGCTTCCAACCTCTCACTCGCTGCTCCTAATTCTACCAGCCGCTGCCAACTAGCGGTTTTTATCATTGAACGTGCCGCTCCCGTATCCACGAATGTGGTCAGTCTCGCGTTAATCACAACACTCACCGTTGGCCTGTGGTCGGTCGCGCCTTCTAGTCCCACTGTCCCGCATTTCGACAGAACCGTTGGATATGGGGAATGCCACATGTCCAGCATCTTAGGGGTGGCCTGCTCTCGTTTCTGTTGACCTCCCTCCCCGGTTCTTTTCTGTACACCTGTACTTGCGGCCTGGGGTTGTACGGCACACCCTCTCCGGGTTTTCCTTGTGGGGACATCAAATGCTCCACCATTTTCCGCAGGGCCTTTATCTCCCCCTGAGGGTTTTCCTGTTTATTCTCCGGCACGCTCCTTCCATTCGCTGGGGTCGGGGTTCTGCGGAGGGTTGCTTGGTTTGAGCGTGTTCTCCTGGAGTGCCGCCTGCACCTTTTCCTCCCTCTCTAATGCCTTCCTCTCTCCCCTCTTCCAGGCACGGCCCTGTGCGATGGCTGTTTCGAAGGCCTCCTCCAGGGTTGCGGGACATCGGAAGTCCACCGCGGTGATCACAGCCTATTTCTCAACGACTCCATGAACAAACCTAGCAGTAATAAGAGTTCAATTATGCATCAATACACTTGTACCTGTTTTTCCACCAAACATCCACGTTTCCTTCCTCGTCGAGATCCCACCACTCCGTCTTCGCTGGTGCCGTCCTCTCGCCGTTGTGTTTGCCATGTCGCTCATCTTACTTTCCTCTAACCACATCCCACGCGTCCGGTCTAAACCAGTATGAAATCCCGTATTTGCGGGCTCCCGCACGATATATGAGGGCTACAGAATGCTATTGATGGCCAATCCCGCTAGGTGGTATGCAGAGGTTATGGTTACTGTTTTTATGTTCTCTCATGTTATTAGCTGTACTGCTCCACCAGGCCTATACTGCCCTAATATCCGTTGTAATGCGTACGGTTCATAGCTCCCCACTAACAACCCACAGAGACGTGTCAATGACACCCCTTTTTGCATTCCTTGTCTAAACAAACATTCAGAACAATTTGACCTCGACAAAATTACCCAGGAAAGGCTCATTTCTCATACTACAGTACAGGGGTGAAAAACAACCCTATATAAAACCTGGCGAAAAATGGGGAAATGAAATGAGAAATGAAATGAGACCCTAATTCCACAATCAAAGAAGCAAAATATATTCTTCACCTATCTGGATGTATTTACCCTTACATTTTGAGTTGTTTAGTCAATTATATTCATAGATGCTTGAAGTTTAAAATCTGGATGGACATATCTACATGTCAGCCATTTTGATAGAGTCCAATCTAGGTCATTTTGATTGGCTGATGTAGTCAAGTGGTACATTTTGATTGACTGAGGTAGTCAGGAGGTACAAACAGTTCTTTCAAACAGGGAGGATTTATTTCATGAACTCTATCACTGCAAACTGATTTTGTATCACTGAGCCTGATATTATGTATTTTGGACACTCTGGAGAATATATATTGAGGTAAAATGGATACAATGGATTGTGGCTATTGGATTTTAATCAACATGGTAGGAAAGGTAGGAGAGGCCATCAACTGTGAGACATTTTCGCTAGCTTTTACATAGCCTATTGGTCCACTGAACACAGCGGTGAATCTTTTATCTAGGTACTGGGCATATTATCGCATCCTTTTAAAGTCGCCAGCTATCCGCCGCGTGGAAAACAAACGAACTCGGAATAGTTCAGATTTGTGCCACATGGTGGCCTAATGCGCCGGCGGCGGAGGCGATTTGTATATTGGGGCGTAATCGATTATTCAACTCGGGTCACTCGAGCCACTTTTTGGCGCATGCGCCCATTCAATTTTGTTGTACTTGTATCGGTTATTACAAAAAGATATTACGTTTTAGATTAAGTCACCATTTTTTCCACCCCGATCGTGGAGAAGCGTATTCGTTTATTCAACCCGAGTCTGTAGGATGTGCGCATGCGCCAAAAAGTGGCTCGAGTGACCCGAGTTGAATAATCGATTACGCCCGAGGTGGGTTACTGCGATCGGGTCGTTTTGCACACGGCACGTGTATTTGTCGACTCTACTCGCGGTGTTCGACTTGAAATTCTGACGACTCGGGTGACCGGAGTAGTGTTCCAGCGAGCTATAGCTGGTCCCTTTAACAAAATATAGAATTCCTAATGACATTAACACATTTCAGTCATCTTTAAAAGTGTCTACAGTAGATGTTCAAATATCTGATGTCTGGTTGCATAGATAACTGCCCTTAGTTCAGATGATCCATCACATTTATTAGTTAATTATAGATATATACTTAGTGGCACCAGCATGGATATTTGTAGTTCCTTGGTCCATGACAATGTATACTTCTCTACAACTATTGACACTAGAGCTATTGACACCCGTCCTGATATGACCTTAGAGTTGGATGTTGCTAGGACATAAACAACAAACAAACAAAGCTTTTGACACTGGCAAAGATTGGTTTGCAACTAACGGACGATTGTGGGAAATGTGCACCTACCCAGTCTGATTTCACACCAATAATTATATCCATAACTCAAAACGGGTGGGTCAGAAGTAATCAAATTTTAATTCAAAGTTTTACGACAGAGCCCATTAAAGTTGCATAGTCCGATGATTTTGAGTTGCTGTCATTTTTCTGAGATAAATATATTAAATTGATTGCTATTATCTACCATACTTTAGTCTGAAGTAACTTTTATTTTAAATTTTCAACTTAAAGTATATAATAAAAAAAACAATATAACAAATTATATCCCCCTAATACAACAATAATTTCCCCACCCTCCCACACACACAGACTCGCGCACACATAACACTACAACATATATATCAACAACACTATATCCACAAATAATCTAATCATACCACTTTACACATCCCCAAACCCATTACTTTCCTCTCCATCTTACATATCACAACCCTATATTACTTCATTTTTCAACTACCCCCTCCCCCATCCAACCTAAACACCCAATAACATAACTATTCACTTAAAAACTTCAATTCCCATTATAACTCTCCCATCTCCACACACCTCTCTCTCCCAGAAATACAAAACCCTCGCTCGCATACCCCTACTATATTTCCTCCCCCTTTCCCCCCCCCCCCCATCACCCCTTATTACTTCAGGGTTCAATGACTTCTATTATCCAATAACAAAATCCCCAAAACCATTATTATAACTCTTGTCCACCTCCTACCCCCCCTCCCCCCCCCACACCCCCACTTCCCTCCACTCTTCACTCCACTTCTACCATACCCCCCCCCTCTAAAATTAATGGGGACACACCTTTATTCCCCCCCCCCCCACCCCCCCCCCCCCTACCCATGTCCTTCACCCGCACCCATAGTATTCTCAACACCATGTGTTCGGTTCGTCACTTCACGCGAGAGAGTGTGGTTGGACCTAGCATCGTATGGACTGCAATCGTATCTGCCCCCCCCCCCCCTCCCCTTTGGAACGTGTTCAAAAACTTCCTGCTCCGGCCATTGAAAACCCCTAAAACACCCCCTCACCCCCACATGAAAAAATATCTGTACACTCACCGCCTAAGTGTGTTCCATAGCCCCCCCCCCTCCCCCCCCCCCCCCCCCCCCCCCCACCCCCCCCACCCCCCCCCCCCCCCCCCCCCCCCCCCGCTTTTTAACAAACCAAAATTATATTATATAGTGTGACGTGCTTAATCCGCTTCAAGTAAACCGCTACCGTCCACACAAGCAAGGTGGGCCGACTTAAGCTAGTTCACTTCATCTATATTACCTCGAGAGGTGGTTTACTTGAAGCGAACTTGGTGAATCGGCTCATGCCTAAGTCGCCCCAACATCACGTCCACACGACCAATTTGAATCGAACTAAAGGAGGCGAACTAGTTAAGCCGACTTAACTCGCCAGTGTGAACGGGGCTCTAGATTGGTCATGTGACAGCTGTTGTTGTGAAGATGGGTGGGTGAGTGGAGACAAGAGAGAGTAAAACTGAGGTATTTTCAATTTTTTTTAGAGTAGTTCAAACATGATTTTATATTTGCTTTAATGAAAAATATATGTCAGTACAATTATATTGCATAATTCAATCAGAAACACATAGAAGGAAAACGTTTTTTTGTTGTTGAATGTAAAAAGGTTTTGGACTTTATGAGGTTTGAACCCACAACACCAAACAACTTCAGATTACAAGTTCAACACCCTAACCGCTAGACTACAGAGGCCACATGTAGCTGGTTGTCTCAGTTCTGGCTATTTGTGTATAGGACATCATATATATATGTGTGGTATAAAGCATTTATACGAATATTATTCAGGATGGAACCCTCCCTCTGTTGTATGTCGGGTGAGGGGATTCGAACCCGCTACCCCCACACGCTGCTGGGCCGGCGGGGCAGTTCGGCGAGGGGACTGAGGCAAGTCTAGCCTCCATGTGTCATGCGCCTCCAGTGCCCGCTAGGAGGACTGAGGCAAGTCTATTCGGGTAACACCTCAGGCGCATGCGCGGACCCTCCAGCTCCAACCGCTTTCCTGTATACTCGGCCCATTTGAACCCGAGTTCTAGCTTGAGGCTGACGTACCCACTACGTGCGTACCTACCTACATATCGGGCGAGATGCCGGTCGATATATGTGCGGCATGTGGGGAGGAGCACGAGCCCCCCCGGGGCAGTAAGTGCAAGCGGACAAGGACTAGCAAGCGGTCGGTAAAGGCGGAGCTGCCTTCATCGGGCGAGGAGGATGCCGCGGAGGCGGGTGAGAAGTTGGTGGCGCCGGGTTCTTCAACGCGGCGCGCCGGTGAGGGTTCGCGCCTCATGGTGGAAGACTACGAGGAGGATGACGAGGAGAGGGAGCTGAGGCGGCTGGTGGCGGCGAGGGCGCGAGAGCGCCATAAGAAGGAGCTGCGTGCGGTCTTGGACGCCGGATCGCCGGAGGAGGAGACAGTGACGGCGGTGCAGACGGCGAAGAAGAAGCTGTCCGGGAAGAAGAAGAAGGCAGAGGCGGCCGGGGACCCGGACGATTCCCCTACAGACAGCAGCTCGGAGGACGGTTCAGGGTCAGACAGTGACTCTGGCAGAAGGCGAAGGAGGAGGCGTAAGCGCAGTAAGTTCGCTTTAAACAAATACACTATGAACGAGAAGCGTTTAAAAAAACTTTCGGTGATGGAGCTCGTCTACACGGCCCTGGTCTGGGGCATGAAGCGTGGGAGGCGAGTCGGGTTTGAATATGAAGATCTGGAGCGATATATCGGGCATGTGGCTTATATGTGCATGCATGCCTCTACAGCAACCTATGCAGATCAGGCCTATCGTGGTTATGATAAGGCAATCAGGGACAAGGTAAAGGACGTTGGGCTGAAGGCGTTCACCATGGGAGATCATGAACTATCGTTGCTGTACTTTAATTTGGAAAATACGCGGAGCAGCAAAGAGGGGCGCCGACCGTCTAGGCCGACACAGGCGAGTAAGAGCTATGACAATTCCCGGAAGATTTGCTACGCGTATAACTACAACAAGGATGGGTGCAGTGTGCGCCGATGCGAGTATGAACATAAGTGCCTGAGCTGCAAATCAGGCTCCCACCCGATAAATGATTGCAAAAATAAGAGGAATTGACTTGTGTCCACACCTGTGCAAAGTGGTGCGTCATGGACCGTTGACCTAGTTGACTTTGAATTTCGCGCGGAAATGAGCGGTTTCCAAGATGGCGCCCAAGATGTGGCACGCGATTCGCCTTGCTCCATAAATGTACCGCAGATGGTTGATGGTGGCTGTGACAATAATTTAGGCACCGCCTTGCTTGATGAGCCTGTACTAATTTGTGTTGCAGACGATGTTACCGTCGATTGTGCAAAAAATATTATGTATGTTGTTAACAGCGGGGACTCGGACAGTGCGGACATGGACATTGAATACCCGGGCATGGGCAACGGTAATACTGACTGGTTGCGGGTGGTCGGGCCAGATAATTTAAGTGTAACTAATGATGACCTGCACTGTTCCTTGTGGGTCAAAGACCAAGATGGTGATAGTTCTGTTAATAAATGTATCGACGTCTTTGCTAGATGTTTGCAAGGCGCTTGTGACTGTAGGCATGATATTGGGGGTGCCTGCACGCAGTTAAAGCCATGTCGTATCTATGCCGAGGCGATGTGCCGAGGTGACACGGACCCTGACTGGGAGTATATCCTCAGGGGTTCATGTTTTGGGTACCGGGTAATCGACCCAGATTGTGTTAGTTGTTACTTTCAGGGTAACTACTCATCTATAACTAAGAGTACCACGGGTAAGTTGATGAGCGATAGGCTCCAGAGGGAGATCGCTGCGGGTCTGGTGTGCATAGTCGATGAGCCATGTTTATGTGTCCACCTGATGGGAGCCGTGCCAAAGGGGCACGATGACTTCAGAGCAATTGTTGATTGCTCCAGCCCAACTGGGTTCTGTGTGAACGAACACACCAGGTCCTGCAGGACAAACTTCAGCTATAATTCTGTAGAGACCGTCACACAGTTACTGCAGCAGGGGGACTATATGTCCACGATAGATATATCTAACGCCTTTAGGGCTGTAAATATCCACCCTGCCAGCAGGGAGCGTCAGGGCTTGAGCTGGGATTTTGGCCAGGGCCGGGTACATCTAAGGGATAATCGCCTGTGCATGGGGCTCAGCAGTAGCCCTTACGTCTTCTCCAAGATCAGTGATTTTGTTGTCCGCTGCATGGTCCGGGAAGGCTTTGAAGAATGTGTAAATTACCTAGATGACTTTTGTGTCGTGAGCCGCACGATTGAGGGCTGTACTGAAGCACAGCGGGCACTGGTAGCGATCTTGAGAAGGCTGGGATTTTATGTGAGTTTCCGCAAATTAACGCCCCCTGCCCAAATAACCAGATTCCTGGGTATAGATATAGATTCGTTAGCCATGGAGCTGCGACTCCCGGATGATAAGTTAGCTAAGCTGGTAGCCCAACTCAACATGTTCTTGCGGAAAAGGAAGGCGACGAGACTAGAGCTGGAATGCCTGGGGGGCGTCCTTTCCCACTGCTGTAAAGTTGTGCATGGTGGGAGGACCTTCTCTAGGAGGGTCTACGACTTGATAGCCTCCGCCAAGAAAGCCACCCATAAGGTGAGACTAAATGATGACTTCAGGCTGGACCTAAAGTGGTGGTTAGAATTTGCTTCTAAGTTCAATGGGAAAGCGAGTATCATCCCCTCGACAGACCCAGTAATGTCGGTATACAGCGACTCGTCCAAATTTGGGTTTGGTGCTTTACATGGGGAGGACTGGGTGGCGGGCGCCTTCGACTTCAAGGCATCCAAAGAGCTACAAAAATGGTTGGGGCATCACTTCGTCTATGCCAATGATGAGGGGTGCAGGTCCGATAACATAAATGTGCTGGAAATGTGACCCGTGTTGGTGGGTGTTAGGCGCTGGGGAGAGGCCTGGAAGAATCGGACGGTAGTGTTTGTCACTGACAATATGCAGGTGATGGCCGCCTTGAACTCAGGCCGAAGTAAGAACAAAATAACGATGACATGGTTGCGCCTCATATTTTGGGCTTCAATAACATTTAATTTTTACGTACAATCGGTGTATGTGAACACCAAATCAAATGTGATTTGTGACAGCCTAAGTCGGCTGGATAAGTTCCAGAGCATCGCATGCATTAGGGATGCTGATCAAATTGATGCTATGTGTTGTCACCACCTTTTCAGCTGTTAATCTCGCTTCAGGTTGGCAGAAACTCCTGGAAGAGCGCCGTAACTATGTCAGGAACCACTACGCAAGCTCGACTGTAGCGGTTCGGACTGTGCAGGTTAAATCTTATATCTCCTTCTGTGAAGTATTCGAGGGCCAGCTATGCCCATATCCATGTGATTCAGACCAGGTGTGTCTATATATGTCATATCTAGCGCGTCGGTTGTGCTACTCGTCCATAAAAAACTATCTCAGCGGCCTAAACAACCATTTGAAGGACTTAGGTTGTCCTCCTATAAACTACGGTGACCACCTTATAAAAAAGTGTCTGGCGGGCATCCGCAGGCTGAAAGGTGATGCGGTAAAGCAAGCAGCTCCTATCTTGCCCTATGAGTTAATTAAGTTGTTTGCAGTGTTGTTCCCGTCCAGGGGCCACACGGCCGTTATGGCAGCCATGCTGCTCTCGTTCAGAGCACTGCTTCGCAAAGCGCATGTCACAAATTCAGACGCAGCCCTACTCCGCGAGGACCTGGAGTTCTATCCATGGGGGATGCTGGTCTGTGTGAGGAAGTCGAAGACCAATCAGTTCAGAGAACGGGTTCATAGAATCCCCGTGGCAAAAGTTGCGAATAAAGAATTATGCGCGGTGTTCTGGGTCAAGAGGCATATGGAGCAGTGCCCCGCCCCCCGGGATGCTCGGGTCTTTAGGATACCTAGAGCGGGACACTCGGTCCCACTGACATATGCATACTATGCAGCGGTACTGAAGGCGGCATGTACCGCAGCCGGACTACCATCGGCTGACTTCTCGTCTCACAGCCTCAGGCGGGGTGGGGCGACTTTCCTCAGGCTATCGGGGGCGTCGGAGGAGGAGATCAAGGACAGAGGCGATTGGCGATCGGACTGTGTCCGCCAATACTTAAAAGCTTCACTCATGGAGCGTCTGATGCTCGACATGCGTGTGGCCGTGATGCTGGGGTTACTAAACTGAACTCTACCTGTCTGGTTGGGGTGGTTTGGGTCTTTTGTGGCCAGCCAGAGTACCTACTCAATGCAGTTATGTATCCTGTTATGTGTATGACTAATAATGTGTGGTATAAAGCATTTATACGAATATTATTCAGGATGGAACCCTCCCTCTGTTGTATGTCGGGTGGGGGGATTCAAACCGGCTACCCCTACACGCTGCTGGGCCGGCGGGGCAGTTCGGCGAGGGGACTGAGGCAAGTCTAGCCTCCATGTGTCATGCGCCTCCAGTGCCCGCTAGGAGGACTGAGGCAAGTCTATTCGGGTAACACCTCAGGCGCATGCGCGGACCCTCCAGCTCAAACGGCTTTCCTGTATACTCGGCCCATTTGAACCCGAGTTCTAGCTTTAGGTTCTATTTGATTGCTGATTTTGAGCTTGATTGATTTCTTTTGTTTTGATCTTGATATCTTATTGAGCTTATTGATTTTGATTGATTTCACTGAGTTTTGACTTTGATTCTTGAGCTTGTTTTGAGTTTGATTAGTGTTGATTACTGATGATTGACGTTATTATCTAGATGCTGATGATTAAACGGTTGATGATGAATAAACGGTTGATGATGAATAAACGGTAGGTCTTTTGTGGCCAGCCAGAGTACCTATTCAATCCAGTTATGTATCCTGTTATGTGTATGACTAATAATACAATCAATATATATATACATGGTATATACATGCATGCATACATACACCTTGTATATATAACATCATATATACAAAGTATATACATGCATGGATGTATTCATACACCTTGTATATATGATGTATATACAAATAGCCTGAACTGAGACAACCAGCTCATGTGGCCTCTGTAGTCTAGTGGTTAGAGTGTTACTTATATATGTTAGTACACTTACATTGCATAATTCAATCAGAAACACATATAGAAGGAAAACGTCTTTTGTTGTTGAATGTAAAAATTAGTGGACTGTGCGGGGTTTGAACCCACAAGACCAACAACTTCAGATTACAATTTCAACACCCTAACCACTAGACTACAGAGGCCACATATAATTACTGCTCTCAGTTCAGGCTATTGCCATATACATAGTGTCTACACATACCGTATGTGAGCAGTACGCATATCCTTGGTGGTCTAAACGTATCTGAGGATGCGCACGCATGTGTTTGGCGCACATCCGTTTGAAATTTGTCAGTTACACTGTATATCAAGGAAAAGTTGTTTGTTGCTGTTGAATGTAAAAAGGAATGAGCCATATGGAGTGAGATATGTGCATTTAAAAGTTTTTGACTTTCAGATCTTTTGTATTAGCTAATGCAGCAGCTGTTCCACGCTGGCCATATCAGCCGGGCCTGAGCATTAATAGTTTTGCTGGGATCCGCCGCAAATACACAGGTTTCCGGTTTTAATGCTATGATGGCAGCAACCGTTCTGTTTGTGCCTATGCGTTATCATTTGGACAGGATCCATCGCAAATGCACTGGGTTCTGCGCTTAATGCTATGATGGCAGCAGCCATATTCTACAATCCAGCCAGACCTGAGCGTTATTGGCTTGACGGGATATGCCGCAAATACACAGATTTCCAGGTTTAATGATATGTCAGCGACTGTTCTGGTCATGCGTTATCGGTTGGTCGGGATCCATCGCCAATGCGCTGGGTCCTGGGCTTAATGCTATGATGGCAGCCGCCGTTCCGCAGTGTATGTGCCAGCGGACAACTCGGGATCGCAGAACGTGCAGTTCATCATAGGTTTTTTATTCAACCATGGCCTTTACATATAATGTAAAAGCATGCAACCAGTTATGTGTCAATAGACACTTATGAATTTTTAAAAGCTCAAAATCATATAATTAAATAAAATAGATGAAAGATGTAATTAATAAAAAAATAAGGCCCGCTGAATCATAGAATGTGTAGTTTGTCATAGGTGAGTGTAGAAACCGATATGGTTCTACTACCCCAGGCCTATATATTTATATATATATATATATAATATATGTGAAGTGGGCGAGACTATACTCGAGCTATGACCGTTGCAGGCTTGGGCCGAGCAACCCACATTTTGAAATGCGGGCTGCTTGGCGGGACAGGCCCGCATCGGCCATCAAATGCGGGGCCGGGTTCACGGCTGTAATGCGTTGCTAGAAGAGGCAGGTTGCGGCTTTCCTAGCAACGTAAGAAGGTCGAGCGCTCGGGCTCAGACCGATCGGACGTGTTTCTACACGCTCTGATGTTTTAGACGAGATTTAGGCTTTAATTGTCGGAATTCTAAATTGTTTTAACTTAATAAAAAGGGGAGGGGATTTATTTATTTGTATCGATCGTCATGTGAGAACTTAGATTGTACCAGTAGGAACAGCAATAAAGCTGTGAGCTCTTAAAAGTGATTGGAACGTTCCCTGCATTCTTTACTATTCTCCAGTCCTTAAGTATATTAACTGCTATGGTCAACTTGATATTGATATTCGATTATTCTATATGTAATTAAGGGCCTTCTGCCCAGGGGGCTGTACGAAGCCGACCAAAGAAATACACCACCAATATCCTTGAAACTTCACCCAGCTATCCACAACATCATGTAGTAAAAATGAGTTACCACAAATAAACCAACATTATCATAGTTTCTGAATAATCATGATAATTGTTGAGGAGATTGAGATAAATTTCAATTTTGCATACCAATTAAGGGGTAGGTACACTTTCGGCTGTACTTTGAAAAGTATTCATCCGATTTTCCCAAAATTGCAACCAGCTCTTTCTGATAACATGCTTTACAACTTAGTAACTTCCAATATATTGATCGATTGATTGGTGGTTGCTTTGCACCGTGTCGGCAGCATAGGCTATATTCACGGCGAGAAATGTTTGTTTTTTGTTCAAACCATCGCTTTTACATGTAAAAGCAGACAATCAATTATGTGCCAATATACACTCATTAAATTAGAAAGCTCACAATCATATATTTGTGGTCAAGGGAAACAAATTCCCATAGAAAAAGAAAAGTTTGATTAATAATTGATAGAATTTATTTAGTAAACTATATGAGGTGGTACAGTCCAGCTGCCCTCAAAAAGGCTAAAATGTTTTCTTGTTTTACTTTAGTAAAAAGGTCCACTTGGTCCCACCGACCTCCCACATGAGTCTGGTGGTTTTCCCACAGATGGTTCAATTTCTTTAAGTTTATTAATGTTTTCATCCCACACATGTTGCCATTTGGATTTTATGTGGGTGGCTATTAGTGGTTTCAGATCAGAGTGAGGGCTCAGGCACAGTTCAAGATCACAGTTCAGGGCCTTTTTCGCAGCCCAATCAGCTCGTTCGTTTCCTTGTATGCTGGCATGGCCAGCCACCCAGCACAGGTGGATGTCATACCCATCCGTTGCCAGTTGGTTCATTTTAGAAATGACCGTTCCAATATAACTTCCACCTGAAAACTACAGAGGTGATTTTCAACCCTGAGAACGGCACCCGAAACATGGTAGCGCGAATCGCGATTCCCTGCAACAAACTAACTTTTTAAATGCTCAGTAGCACATACATTACATTAATATACACTAATTAGATTAGTGCAGAATGAAAGAACACATTTTAAGCTTCAAATTGCTATATTTCTTTATTTAATATAACAACAATTGTGCATATTGGAGAAGTTTGAAAACACCCTTTCTGTTGATGCACCGACCCGATTCCAGTGCCCCGGGTGACCTGTATTGGGATACCTACTGTCTAATGATGCATTTCCACCAGCCTGGCTCGCTCTATTGGGATACCTAATTCTACTGAATAACTGTTCACAGTAGGTAATCTTTTTACTTCTGGTGAGAGCTATGGAACTATATCAAAATATGTTACTTTTTTATTGAGTTGCAAAAATGACTTGGGATACCTATTTAAAGAAATGGGGTGTTCACTGTCTAATTATGAGAGTGAAACCCTTAAAGCCAACTATAGCACAAGTAGTTAGATTTTTAAGGATGTTAGAGGATGAGGGATTAGGTTTTGGAGCCACTAACGCTGCAAGGTGTGCATTATCCATCATACTCCCAAGACTAGATGGAGAAACAATTGGTAAACACCACCTGATTCACTTGTTTATGAAATCAGTGTATGAAAGGAACCCCCCAAAACCTAAATACGATAGGTTTTGGGATGTTTCAGTAGTCTTCAAATGACTAAAGAAGTGGCCTAGTAATTATTATTTAAATTTAAAACAACTAAGTTTTAAGGTAGCAGTGCTGTTGCTTTTAGTAACTGGACACAGGGGACAAACTATGGTAGCCTTGTCTCTGGATGGATTGGAGATAGATCGTAAGGAGGCGACGTTTGAATTACAACAGTTATTGAAATCAAACCGCACAGGGGACCCATTGTCCATAGTTCATTTAAACAGTTTCCCGGAAGACAGACAACTTTGTGTTGTGTCAGCCATTCGGGCTTATATATCCCAGACAAAAGAAATTAGGAATTCAAGAGACCTGTTGGTGAGTTTTATTAAACCACACAAAGCCATTTCGAGGGACACACTCGCAAGATGGACCATTACAGTGCTGAAGGCGGCAGGTGTTAATACACAATGCTACGCATCCCATTCGACTAGAGGTGCCATGGTTTCGAAGGCCCGGCACCTGGGAATCTCAGTGCAGAGAATCCTGGCACACACAGGCTGGAAGACAGCTAGATCGTTTGCAAAACATTACAACAAACGACTAGAGAAGTCAAGCGGCCTAGCGACACGCATACTCACCGGTTAACAAGACAGGTGAGAACATGACATTTATACATGCTTAACTGTGTATACAAATTTAGATAATGAAAGGATAAAAATGTATTACGTAAAAGTCTCCCTAGCCTGAGGCTAGCCAGAGACTTAGTAACGAGGTAAAATAGAATAGTTATACAAGTCTTACCTTGGTATAGATGATGGATATATAGCGCGTATACAGACCCTCTGTATACGGATGTAAGCCAGAAGGGCTCCGGCTATACTACTTCTCTGCTAATTACCACAAGTGTGGTTCCCGGGGTCGATGCCAGGGGAACTGGCGGCGCTGCTGTCTGCGCACGCTCCCACCGGGCCAAGGTGCACTGGACTTGCCACTTGCCTGCCAGCCGCACCCCAAGCAACACCTGTGCGATTTTTGTTTTGTTGTGCGTAGGGGGGCGTTCCCAGACATATGCTGCACATGTCTGATTATTGCGGTCCATGTGGCCAGAAACACACATTGCCTGTAAACGAACTGTGTTCGAAGCGTTTAGCGGCTATTCCGAAGCGGGCAACAAGAGCGCACCCATTAGTGGACGCAAATATGGCTACAGAAATTAAGGCAGAGGTGCGTGGTGCGACTAATGTGGCGACAGACGACAATATGTCGGCAGAAGAAGCAACGTTGAAGAAAGAAGTGGACGCTTTGGAGCGGAAGCGACGGGTGGCTGTCTTGAGGAAGGAGCGTAAACTGGTAGAGGAGGAGCTGCGTGCGTTGGACGTTTCGGAGGACAGGGGGCGTAGCAAGTCGGGCCACGCACGCCGGCACCGGCGCAGACATTCGTCGTCGTCCAGTTCGGGGAGTCGAACACCCAGCTCGGAAAGGAGGCGGCAGCGTAAGTGGACGCTCAAGCACCATACAGTCGAGAGAAAGCAAGTAAAAAAATTGAATCCCCATGAACTAGTCGAAGCTACCTGTGCGTGGTTTCAGGACACTAATGCGTATGACGACTTAGAAGCTTGTCAAGCGATGCTAAATCATATAAGTTATATAAGTACTAAAGCAAAGCATAATAATTTCACGAATAATGCTCACATAGCTTACGACACTGGGGTTCGTAAATTGGCGCAAAAGCAAGGTTTTAAGGCGTTTGCGGTAGGGAATAGCGACTTGTCGCTAAGGCACTACGCATATGAAAATATTAGAGATGTTAAGAAATCGACTGCAGCCACCACTGGCGCGACTAACGCGTCAAATCGTCTGTTCACGCGTGACGGGAAAAAGCCGTGTTTCGCACATAATGGTGAGCAGGGTTGTTCGCGGGACAATATGACGTGTGATTACGGCCATTGGTGTTCGCGGTGCGGTAGCCGTAGCCATAAACGTTCAAAATGCCGTAGAGATTGAAAGAATAAAATTAAAGGTATGAAGAGTAGTCATTGCAATAATGATATTAAAAATAATTCTAATTGTTTACGTCCACGTATTAAGGCTACGGCTAGTAGTTGTTACTTTGTCAATGAGACTATAGTTAAGAAGGGTGAAGGGTGTGCTTCTCCTACTCTGCTAAATTTAACTGACCATTCGGTACCGGTGCGCTTCGCCTTACCTGTCAATTACACCAATGGTGGTCAGGTATGGCTGCCAGCTTGGAAGCCAATTAGTGTAGACTGGTTAAATGTTTCTAGTACAGGTAATAGCTATATAGTCACAGCTTATGATAAACATGCTAGAATGGCAGTTGAGTGCACTTTTGTTGTGACTTATGGCTGTTTTCAAGGCTGTTGTGGTTGTACTCATAGAATTGCTGGTGTTGCAGCTCAGATAAAGCCTTGCCGGGTGTTTGTTGAATCTTTTTTCCTGGGGGACACTGACCCTGATTGGGAGTTTATTTTACATGGAGCCATTTTTGGTTTTAAAGTTATTGATAAACAATTTAATAATTCTTATAATTGCACTTATACAAGCAAAGATAATAATACTCATAATTTATTCATAAAAAATAAACTGCAAGCTGAACTTGACAAAGGTTACATTTCTGCCACCAATGTTTTGCCTAGATGCTCCCATAACATGTTTTGTGTGCCTAAACCTGGTAGTTCTGGCTTCAGGGTTATAATCGACTGTAGTAAGCCTTATGGTAAATCGGTTAATAATTTTGTCTCTGAGACTTGTTGTAAATTCCGTTACAAAAGTAGACACTTTATTGAACCTACTTGTGCAGGATGATTATTTAGCTGTAATCGACATACAGGACGCTTACCGAGCCGTCAGCATTCATCCTTCAGACCGTTGTAGACAGGGGTTGATATGGGAAATTAATGGTAAGAAGAATTATTTTTTGGATAATAGGCTCTCTATGGGGCTTTCTTCCAGTCCATACATATTCACCAAATTGTCAGATTTTGTGTACCGGTGTGCAGTTAGGCATGGTAATAGTCGAATTGTGAATTATTTGGATGATTTTGCGGTATTAGGTAGTACTTATGAGAAGTGTGTTGAAAATCAGTTAGAATTAATTTCTATATTGAGGAAGTTGGGTTTCTACATTAATTTTTCGAAAGTAGTTAGTCCCTCCACCAATGCTAGATTTCTTGGCATTATAATAGATACGGTAGCTATGAAGGTTAGGTTGCCAGCTGATAAATTAGAGAAACTGAAATTACATCTTGGTGATTTTGTTGGTAGGGAAAAGGCTACTCGGAAAGAGCTTGAACGTTTGGGAGGTCGTTTATCCCACTGTTCGGTGGTCGTTAAGGGAGGTCGGTCGTTTTCCGCTCGTATTCATGCAGCTGTCCGTGCTCTAAAACTCCCTTATCATAGATATAGAATAAATAAAGCTTTTCAAGAGGAAATACAGTGGTGGCTAAGTTACGTAGACCAGTTTAATGGTGAGCAAAAAATGCTGGTTAATCAAAAAGATAGTTTGTCAGTGTATACTGATGCGTCTCAGCAGGGCTATGCAGCGCTGCATGGTTCGGACTGGTGTATAGGTTTTTTTAATGATGACCGGCCAATCCTGAAACTTGCTCACCATAGGGTGGTAGCGCCTAGGGAGGTTGCTCAGGCGCACATAAATATTAAAGAAATGTGGGCGGTGGTGGCAGCCGTAGACCGTTGGTGTAAGTGGTGGAAAGACCGTAATATTGTATTCATAACAGATAATAATACTGTGCGTTCAACTCTGGTGAAAGGTGTTGCTAAGAATCAAGTCATAATGGACTACATAAAACGGATATTTTGGTTATCCGTGCGTTATAATTTTAGTATAACTGCAGTTCACATAAAAACTGATTACAACATAGTTTGTGATGGTATTAGTAGGTGGGATAGTCCACATCAACTGAAAAGAGTAGCAGATGTTGATAAATTGAAAATTCTGTGTTGTTCTCATTTATTTCATTAATTGTAAGTTGTTATGTTATAGACCTGGAGGCGCTGCGGACTGAGGCGGAGACATTTGCGATGCAGTATTACGCACCTAATAGTCGTGCTACGCGCTCTATGCAGAAAGTATTTTACTTTCTTCGACCAATTTCGCGGTTTATTGGCTCCTTTGCCTTGCCCCTCCAGTCAGGTGGCTATATATATAGCTTGGCTATCTCATAGCTTGAAATATAGTTCTATTACAAATTACTTGTCTGGTTTAAATTTTTTTTTGCGATCTGAGGATTCAGAGCCCATAGATTATAGCCACACAGTGAAGACTACTTTGGGAGGTGTTAAGCGAGTTCTCGGGTGCGAGGTAAAGACTGCTAAGCCGATTTTGCCTTCCAATTTATTATTAATGTTTAGTTTTTTGTCGGACTCCCTGGGTCATATTGCTACTAAGGCTGCAATCTTAACAGGCTTCAGAGGATTGCTGCGTAAATGTCAGTTAACAGAGCCCGATTCGACCCTCCGGAGGGCAGATTTTGAATTTTTCCCTTGGGGGATGATTGTTTCTGTTAGACGTTCAAAAACTATTCAATTTAGTGAACGTGAGCTCTTAATTCCAATTTCTGCCTTAAAAAATAAGGCCCTGTGCGCCGTCCACTGGACGAAATTACATTTTAGGCAGGTACCTCTGTCACGTGACGCGTCAGCTTTTCAAGTTCCGTCTCCTTTGGGGGGCTTTAAACCCTTGTCTTATGCTGTGCTTCAATCGACGATTAAATATTTGTGTTTATTGTCAGGGCTCGACCCTGTCGACTACTCTTGTCATTCGCTCAGGAGGGGTGGTTGCACCTTTTTGCACATGCAAGGTGCAACTATCGAGGAGATCAAGGCATGTGGTGATTGGAAATCTGATTGTGTTTATCGTTATATTGCTTTGCCTATTTCTGAACGTATTCTAAATGACATGCGAGTAGCAACCTCTATTGATCTATGTACTTAGTTGAACTTATTTTTTATTTTTTTTTTCTTTCTTTTCTTTTCTTCTTTTGGCTGGGTCGGGCTTTGGCCCTTGGCAGGTTGGCCCAGCCAGATGTCATTTTGATGTTATGATGCCAATATGTCTGGTGTACCATATTGCTTAATGCATTGTTCATTATTAATGCTATCGATGATGTTTCATCCAAGACCATGTTATGCTATTGTCATACGTTACCAAGATTACTGAGAATAAATGATGTCGCCCTTATGTATAACATTGCATTCGACTTCTAGCCTCCTTCGTTACATAGATATATATATAGAGAGAGATTTTACCTCGGTACTAAGCCTCTGTCTAGCCGTAGCTCAGGGAGAAGGAAGCACATCCGGGTCGAGCAATTAGCATAATCTACTCACAACGGGAGGAGGTTTGTTGAGTAGCTCCGGCAGTTTCTACCTAAGGTGTTGAACTTGTAATCTGAAGTTGTTTGGTGTTGTGGGTTCAAACCCCATGCGTTTCACTGCTTTTTACATTCAACAACAAAGGACGTTTTTCCTTCTATATGTGTTTCTGATTGAATTATGCAATGTAATTGTACTAACATATATTTCACATTAAAGCAAATATATTTCCTGTTTGAACTACTCTAAAGAAAATTGAAAATACCAAAGTTTAACAAGCTATCCCTTCTCTCCACTCACCCATCCATTTTAAAAACAACAGCTGCCAGCTACAGGCCCAGCCTCAGCACTGACCCACTTCTCACCCAGCCTCAGCACCCCCCCCCCCTCCCCACACACACACCACTGACCTCAGCACTCTCCCTGACCCAGTTCAGTTCCAGTGAGTCTATAACACTCCCCCCACATATCTGGTTATATAAACATAACAACTAAGCAGAGTTGTGCTTGGAGAGCATTTGTCGGAGTACGGTTCCAGTCTCCATGAGGTATACCGGGCCACTTTAATCAACGAATGTAACAATTAAAAAAAACTATGATTAACTAAGTATTTCATTTCAGTATAATCATGAATTCCACTGACGTAACGGCTGGTTTGGATGACCAGCAGGTGAAACTGCTTGAAGAAAAGTGCATTCTGGTAGATGTGAAGGATAAACCTATTGGGTCGGCCACCAAGAAGAACTGCCACCTACTTGAAAATATCAAGCATGGTAGGAAATTAAGCAGTTATACTTATAGTTCGCTGAACTATAAACTATAGTTATAGTTCGCTCGATGCTGTCCTATGACTGGTTTAATCCGACCACTTGTCACCTGTCGGTATAAAACCGAATAGAACTGTCATCATCCCTTGTCATGAATTTGTTCCCAACCACGTTATTTTGAAACAGTGTACTGAGCCCTACATGCTCTGCAATAAGCACAAATGACGGAGAATTGAGGGTTACATTTGCTTACGGCTAGATTTTACTTCCACCTTATTTTAAGCATGGGAGCTAATTTATAAATGGGCTGGAGACCTAAATGACTAGAACGTTCGCTTTCTGTGTATCAGATCAGGGACCAATCCTCAGACAAGTCAAACCAGATATAGTATTACTGGGTTACTCAGCCGCTCAGAGCCCCAGAGAATACCATAAACTGTGATGCCTCCCTTAATCAACCCTTAAACAAACTCATCAACAAACTCATAAGGAAGAAAGGAAGACAAGTCACGAACGAATGACAGTAAAGATCTTGTGCTTTAATGGCATCAACTCCTGTTCACCTACGAGTGACCTATCCCCCTGACCCCTTACCTATTGCCCACACAGAGTCTCATTACCTCTCTTGTATCTAGGAGTCAGTGCCTACAGCCCATTGAACCGGAGTCCCCTGGTTTTTGCACACAACTCAATTTGGATATATATGAAATTTGGTAGCATCAGACAGAATGTCTGGGGTCCTGCTCTAGAGTAGGTCTGCCTCACTCAAGAGCCAGGAGTAGCGTGATCTCTCCAGTGTGTCTGGAGCAGTTTCTTGAATAATTAATTAAAATGAGACTAGTGTGGTCAGGTGGTCAAGGGAGTCGGGTGACTGGACCTCCCACAGCCAGCCAATCAGACACCCCCCCCCTACAGACTGGTCAGTGCAATGCCCTAATATGGGGAGTTGCCACCCAACCCAGTGTGCAGGGTGTGGCCCTAAGGAATGTGGAATGGCTGGTGTGCTTGGCCATAGGTCCGGTAGTGACAGGTAGTTGCAGACAGTTACAAATATATATATATTAAAAATGTCCCTTTTCTCCAAATGCATTCTTTATGGATGCATAGAGGAACATTTCACCAAACATGAACTGTCTCTTATATAAGAACATCTCTTCATTAATCTTAGGCATCACGTATGAACATATATTTCACATAGCTTATATCATGTCACAATGTGAATGGGACACCATTGCTTTTAGATTACATAACCTTGTCCCCACTCCGTCGCCCAAGACTAATAATGCTCTCTGCCAATTTATAATTCCGAACCGAAAATCCGTATATTTTTACACAGAGACTTAAAATATCAATAATTATAGTATTTACCTTTAATGGCGCTTGGAAATACTAGTATAGTGCAAGACGCAGTTGAATGAGGGAAGTTGAATTGTCTGCAATTGAAATATTGAAGTGAATGTTACCAGTTAAGTAAAAAGTATTAACTGGAATCGTAAATTGAATTTATTCGTGAATAATACTTTTTTTCCTCATCATTCTAATTGTTTGTTTCGCCGACAGGCATGCTGCACCGCGCGTTCAGCGTGTTCCTGTTCAACTACAAGAATGAGCTGCTCGTTCAGCAGCGGTCAGACGCCAAGATCACATTTCCAGGTACCGGAACCCACCCAGCACCGACAGATCGCCAGACAGAATCTTGTTTGCTGGGGGGGGGGGGGGGGGCAGAGAAAAAATAGACAGACAGACAGACAGATTATACGACATCCAGTGGATAAAGCAGGTGTTCCAATGTTAGATATCTCTATCTGTGTATATCTTTATTAATATTTGAATTCAGCCGTGTTTGTAAAGTAAAAACTGGAATCGTAAAATTAATTTATTCGTCAATAATACTTTTGTTATCATCATTCTAATCGTCGGATATTCACATATTTGTTGGATAAAGTCAGATTTTCGAAAATGTTGTATTGTTTTTGGATGAATCCCTCAGATTTTACTTAAATTTCTTTTTCCAAACTTAACTTGAATGTCATAAATTCTTTGGAATGCTAATGAAATAATTTACTTTATTCAAAATATATATTGTTAATTGTCTGACAGCTTTGTTTTTTGTCATATTTTAAGTACTGGAGGAAAACTAAGATTTTGGTTGCACAAAAGTAGGATTTTATTTCTGCCTTGGTACAAACACTGATTCTTACTTCATCTTCCGAACACCAGAAGTTAAGTGTCCGGGGAGAGGACAAGCTTGCGCATGTCAGGAAGTAGCCTACGTATGCAACTCGGCAGCGGATGAAGCAACAGCGAGTTGAGGAGGAACATTGTAAAGGTAAGTTTTTTTACTAAATAGAGGCAGACTAGTACAAATTATTGGTATAAATATGACAGAATGTGCGTGCTTATACTTTGCTGAAAGTTTCTCTGTGAACTTATACGATTATAACGCTGTCGTTACAGATCGTACTGACTGCGAGTGTGCGTGCCCTGAGCACACACTCGGCTGAACACGAAAGCCCAATCTAACCGTGGCGAGTAAGCGGTGTGGTCGCTATATTGAAGCACAAGTCTGGTGGTGTGACGGAAATTAATGGCACGAATGATGTCTATGGATGAACCCACACCCCAATTGTCAAGTGCTCAAGGGTTGAGTGAAAATGATTCTGAGGCTTTGGAAGCGTGTATAAGGGAGCAAAAAGAAAATGGCCGTGAGCGATGTGAAGCCAAAATGGCGGGGGAAAGTGACGGATGTAGGTCAAGCAAGCCAAACGCATGTGGCACAGTGCAGGGTTCAAGCTTCGGAGATGGACAAATTTTAAAAGATGTACCAAAAAATGTTAGAGATGAGAGACGAATCAAAGAAGGAAAAGGTGGAAGTAGTGCGCCTGAAAGAGGAGGCAAAGTTATGGAGATATAACCAAGATGGAGGCGAGGAGTCGTATGTGGGTCATCGCGGTGACGCGGGACAGGAGACTTATGTAGGTCAGCAAGGCGGTGCGTGTCGGGACGTTTGGGATTACGATGACGAGGAGGAAGACGTACACCAGTAGGATATTTACGGTGACGATGAAGAAGATAGTGATCTTGAGTCGATAACATCTTTGAACATGGTGGACCAATTAGCGGCTTTGAAGGCAAATTTTGAGAAAAAGTCATCAAAGCAGGGCGCTAAAGTGGAACTAGCTATTCAGGCCACCACAACAACAAAACAAGTCACGGCATCGCCATTCAGCATGTTTAAAGCACCAGCAAAACCAAACTGTTACAAACAACGACCGTTTCAAAAGAAAAACAAGCGATGGGTCAACAAGTAACACTATGACAAATCCAAAGAGAAGGGAGTTCAAACTGGATACGGGACTCCATGAGGGAGTTCTTTTGACTAAGCTGCAGGAAGAGTACAAGAATGTCAGGAAACCAGTGGCAGCTCACGTTACAGTAAACGAGAGTATGGCTGGGATTATCCACCACTACTATGAAGGCGGTGATGGAGGCCCCAAAACTTTAAAAACATTAAGGGAAATATCGCGTCAGTATACAGGCTTAGCAGATATCCCAGGGGTCAGAGTTCAGGCCATGAACAAGGAGATCAGAATCGCTGACGGTCGAAGAGGCAGCGAAAGTTCGCTGCTTACGGCAACAAAAGGAGTTGTGGGAGCACTGACAGCTATTGCTCCGGTAATGGATATAATCTTACAACGAGGATCTGAGGATCCTGAACTAAATGATCATGCACTACATATGCTCAACGCGATACGTATGTTAGTTAACATGCATAGTCAGATGCGCGTCGACAGAAAGCAAAGTGTGAACAAGGTCATGCATTCCCGCCTCGGGAAGGAACTCATAAAACAGAAACGAGACGTTCATGGAGATCTGCCGGAACCGACGGAGTACTTGCTCGGTGACAATCTGGGTGAACATAACAAACAACTCATGAAGTCGGTCCGAGCTGCAGACAACTGTATGCATGCGAATACGGGATATAAAGGAAAGAGGAGTCATGACTTCTTCCACCAAAGCCGTGGAAAGCAGAGCTTCCCATACAACAAGTTCAGGTGAACTGGACTAGTAAGGGGATTTTGCGGCAGGGCAACTGCCACTTGGAGATCTAGGCAGGCACCGCTAGAGAAGCAAGCGCTTTGGCAGATCAACTGAGTACTATGCCCAGTATGGGAACACCCCAAGTGTGAGCAGGGGGCATGGCCAGGGAAACCCCAGCAAAGGAGGGGGTTTTCAGAAGTGAGCCACCCTATCCAGGTGGGTGACTCATCGATTTTGAAGCCTGGTAAGGAGCACTTGTTAAATGATCAGAGATTTACTGCAGGCAATATTGTAAACTATATACATAACTGGACATATCTGACATCAGATATTTGGATACTAAATTGTGTAAAAGGACTTACAATCAAATTTATAGAGCCTACAGTACAGGAGAGGGAGCCATTCCCCTTTAGGATGGATAAACAAGAAAAAGAAATTGTAACAAATGAGGTAAAATTATTAATTGAAAAGAAAGTGTTAAAAGAAGTGGAGGAGGACACTGAACAATGGGTGTCAAACATATTTCTTAGGCCTAAGCCTAATGGTAAATTTAGAATGATCCTGGATCTAACAGAGTGAAACAAACGTATAGAGTATAAACACTTCAAAATGTTTAATTTAAAAACAGCGCTAGATCTAGAACCAGGCATGTGGATGGCGAGCGCTGACCTCACAGATGCTTACTACTCAGTACCAATTGATAAAAACCAAAGAAAATTCCATAGGTTCCGACTAGCGAATAGACTACTCGAGTACCAGGTGTTGCCTAATGGACTATCACCAGGGCCCCGTATCTTTACAAAATTGTTAAAACCCATCTATGCAGAATGGGGAGAGAACGGACATGTGGTGTTCCCGTATCTAGATGATAGTTTTGTCATAGGAAAAACTAGAGAAAAATGTCAGAAAGCCATTGAGGAACTCACTAGAACATTCACCAATTTAGGATTCAGAGTGAGTAGAGAAAAATCGGTTTGACGCCTGTGCAATGTCTAACATTCTTAGGATTTTATATTGACTCTGTAAATATGTGGGTATCATTAACGGATGAGAAAAAATGCAAAATGTTATCAGTTATAGATGAGGTAGAAAATGCACCCCAGAATGATGCGCAGCGAAGGAGGAAGTCAAGGCAGGAGTGGGTATCCCAGGAAATGAGAGAGCAGATCAAGCGGCCACTCGAGCCCTGACTGCTCCTTTGGAACACTGTCATATTCCCCACTCTGATCTGAAACCTACCATTCAAAAATACATTTGGAACCTATGGCAGATCGAATGGGATGAACACCCAGACAACAAACTCCATAGAATTACCCCCTCCGTGAACGGACTGCCGCAGAGTCGCCTGGAAGGGCGACACGACCAGGTTGTTTTAACAAGATGCCATATTGGCCACTCGTGGCTAACACACGTTTTTCTGCTCAAGGGGGAGCCTCCCCCTGAATGTATTGGATGTCAGTCCCCACTGACATTAAAACACATTTTATTAAACTGTGTGGATTTCATGGCCCTGCGCCAACAATTTTACACTGCAAACAACATGCAAGACCTTTTTACTAAAGTAAAACAAGAAAAGATTTTAGCCTTTTTGAGGGCAGCTGGTTTGTACCAACTCATATAGGTTTTTAAACAAATTTCATCAGTGAATAATACTATCATTTAGACTTTTATTCAGCTATATGATTGTGAGTTTACAAAATTCATGAGTGTCCATTGACACAAAATTGATTGTATGCTTTTACATGTAAAAGCGATGGTTTGAATAAAAACAAACATTTCTCGCCGTGAATATGGCCTATGCTGCCGACACGGCGTAAAGCAACCACCAATCAACTTTATTAAGTAAAGTGTGGGGGGGGGGAATGTACAATGGTGGGGAGGTAAATGTACAAGGATAATAAAGTGCAAGAAATGAATGTCATAATGTCATGTTAGGGGATCGGCCCCGAATAGCCCTCAGCTGTATGTGGTGTAGGTAAGATAGTAAGGGTGGGTGGGTGGAGAAAATTTGTCGTGAAGTGTATCTGGCAGGGGTAGGAGGCGGCGTGGAGAGGGACGGCTGGGAGGCAGCTTATAAGGCGGGAAAGAAGAGGGGGGGGGTGTTATGCAACCCCAGCGGCCGGCGGTGGAGGGGGAGGGTTACTGCGAATCAAGCGCAATGCAAGCATTACGACCGATGCGCAGCGAAGGAGGAAGTCAAGGCAGGAGTGGGAAGAAACACACTGTATTACGTAAAGTGGGGGGGCAACGTACAATGGTGGGAAAGGATAATAAAGTGCAAGAAATGAATGTCATAATGTCATGTTAGGGGATCGGCCCCGAAGAGCCCTCAGCCAAGAGAGAGGAGAGGGCTCGAGAGGCGGCGAGGTAAGGGAGGTATGCGTGGACCGCCCCCGAGGTCCAGGTGCCCTGGGCCATGATGTCCTTGAGGGGGACCCCCGCCCTCTGGCAGGCCTGTGCCGCGCCCCAACGCAAGCTATGGAGCGTGTAGGTGTCAGGGGCGGGGACGGCAAGTGCGAGGAGCGCGCCTCTAAGGACTGCCCTGAGGGTCCGAGGGTCGAGGGGGTGGCCTGAGGGCAGGATGAAGGCGGGGGCGTCCGGGGTGGCAGGGACGAGAGTCACAGCAGCGCGCCATGTGGCGACGGGCAGAGGCGGGATCCGGGTGTAGCGGAGACGAAGAGTGCAACCGGCCCCGAGGCCAGCGCGATGGTCTTGGAGCTCCTGATGGTGATGCGGAGCCCACCGGGTGCGGGGGCAATGTCGGCGCGGGTGATGGTGTGGGGGCCGCCCCACCCCTCGGGGCTGGGAGAGAGGAGGCTGGACTGTCTCAGCATCCCGTAGTACCCGAGGAGGAGGGCGGCCCGAGGGACGATGCCAGAGGGTCCGGCGGCGTCGAGGTGGTTGACGACAGTGGCGAGGGAACAGAGGCGAGGCAGGGCGCCGGAGGTGGTTGGAGGCGCTCTCCCCGCCTCGGCAAACGTCCCGTGCGAGACGCGATCCGAAGGCCGCGGGGTCGCCCCCCGGCCGCGTCGACCCATGAGCGAGCCCCGGATAGGGCATTGCGGACGGAGGCGGGGGCGATGGAGTGTGCGTAGAGGGCGGCCGTGTAGGCCGCGATGTGGGGTGGGGGGCCAGAGGGTCCCGGCCATGGGCTGAGGCGAAGGAGACCTAGCCCTCGGCCTGGCGACGACGATTCCTCCAGGTCGCGGGGGCGAGGGCGGCGATCCTGAGTCCGTCCACGGCCGCGACCTCAGACGCGGAGTATCCTGCAATCAGAGGGCGGGATTGTAGGGGAAGGCGTCGTAGTCTGGGTAGAGGTAGGTGAGCCCAAGGCGCGCCACCTCGGTCCGAGCAACCTCGGCGCAGGGCCCAGGGAGGTGGGCGCGGCTGAGGGCATCGGCGAGGACGAGCTCCGCCCCGGGCTTGTGGAGGATGGCGAGGGTGAAGGAGCCCTCGGCAGCCATGAGCCAGAGCTAGCGGGCCCGGCCGGAGTCGAGGGCGGCCGCGGATGCCAGGTTGTCGATGTTGATGACAACGGTGGCCCCCGCGACGTCGTGCAAGAGGAGGGTCCGGTGGGTAACGACGAGGTTGACGGCCTCGAGCTGGTGGATAGTGCGATATCGCCCTCGGAAGGCCGAGGAGTACCCTCGGGCGTAGCAGTGGGTCGCCGAGTACGCCCCTCCGCCCGTGAGACAGGAGTCGCACTCGATCACCACCCGGTGGACCTCAGTGGCGCAGAGGCCGTTAGATGTGCGGCCGCAGGCCGCGAACCACCTGAGGTCTCAGAGGGTGTCATCCCCGAGGGTGATGGAGGCGGCCCCGTAGCAGGGGTGGCGAGGAGGCGCGCCATGAATTTCCTCGCCGGGAGGACACAGCTGCCCACATGGTTGAGACGCCCGAGGATCGGGTGGGCGACCCGCGCCTCGCAGTCCCGGATAAGGTCTTCGACTTTGTCAGGTGCGATGTGGATGGTCATCGCCTCACTGTCTATGGCGAAGCCGAGCCAGTTGAGGCGGACCGCCAGGGGGGTGGCACTTCCCGGGGGCGACCTCCAGGCCAAGGGCCCCGACGAGGGCGATGAAGGTGTCGAAGGCCTGGCGGGCCCTCAGGAAGGTGCGCTCGCACCCTACAAAGTCATCCACGTAGACAAGGGCATGGAAGCCCTCGCGGCGGAGGACCCAGGCGACTGCGGAGGTGACTCGGGCGCAGGCCGCGCCGGAGGAGCGGCAGCGAAAGGGGAGGGCGAGGTCGACGTAGGTCGCGCCGTCGAGGGTGATCCGTATAAGGGGCAAGAAAGAGAGTCCGTTCGGAGCTGGCGGTAGGCACGGGATATGTCTGCTGTCCAGGTGTAAGCTCCGGAGCCCTCTGCGACGAGGCGGTGACCCACATCGGCGACGCTGGGGAGCTTGTAGGCGTGGGGTCTGCTTAGGAACTCGCGCCTGGGGATGCCGGCATTGATACTGCAGCCCGGGGGGTATGAGAGGTCGACAATGACCCGCCTCTTGTGCGGATCGGACTTGGGGCGGGTCATCATGGGGGAGACCTGGGCCCAGGGGGTGAAGGGGGGGGCTTGGAAGGGGCCGGCGAGGGCACCGTGAGCGAGCTCGGTGGTGACGAAGTCACGGAGGTGGGGGTGGAAGTCAGGGTCCTCCCAGTGGTTAGTGTATGTGGGGCGGGGGGGGGTGCTGGCAGAGTAATTGGCAGGAAAGCCGAACTCGAGGAGGTCGACGAGGTCTGCGTCGTGGTAATCGTGGAGGCGGGCGCGCCAGGCAGGGATGTGGAGACCTGAGGGGAGGGGGATGCGGGCGGCCAAAAAATTAGGGAGGCCCGCGACGGAAGGCGTCGTAGGCCCGGGAGAAGGTGGGGTAGCGCTCCTAAGCGGGGGCGGAGAGGTGGGGCCAGATGAGAGGATGGGGCGGTATTCGTGGGGGGAGGGGCGCGGGGCAGCGGGGGGAGGGTGTCCTGTATGTCAGGATCGACGACGTCGACGATGGGTTCGCCTAGGTCGCCGAGGGGGGGGGGTGGGGGTTGGGCGGAGCGGGGGTCTGGTGGGGCGAGGGAGGGGAGGGGGGAGGAGGCGCGGTCGTCGTGATGGAGAGGTTGGGCGAAGTCGGTGGTGGAGGAAGGTAAGGCCGCCCATAGGGGAAGGGCGGGGGGAGGATCGGGGGGGTGGAGGAGGCAGGCGGTATGGCCGGGGCCGGGGGAGGGAGGGGGGCTGGGGGAGGGCGGAAGGCCGGGAAGATGGTGGAGGTAGGCGGTGTCACCGGGGGAGGGCGTGCGGCGGTGGTGGGGGGAGGGGGCGGTGGTGGTGGAACACTGCTGGCGGAGAAAGGCAGGGGGGCGGGCGGCAGGGGCGGTGGTGGTGGAGCAGTGCTGGCAGGGAGAGGGAGGGTTACGTAATTGGCCGGGCGAGATGACAGCCTGCGGTGCGGGGCGTCCCCTGGGTATTAGGTCGGCGGGGGAGGGCGGCCGGCGGGCGATGGTGGCTGGGCGGAGGACATCCGGTCGGCTAATTGGCTCGCCCGGTTTGGAGGTGGTGCGGCCGTTGGTGCGGCTCGTGACGTCATAGGTCTGACGCTGACGTCTTTGATGGCAGTGTCTGGTCGGGGGATGTGAGGAGCCCTCCCGGGAGGGGGTCGCTGCTGGCAGCGAGCAGTGCTCGGGCTGCGTCGTGGGGGGGGGGGGCGGACCCCCTAGTGCATGCCTTGCCCGAACCGGGTGGGCGGGTCACCGCCGACGGACTAAAAACCGCTATGGGGATCGCGGGGGCGGCGGAGGCGCGATCCCGGAGGCGCTTTGTATTGCAGACCACCTCACTGTGCATCGTCAGGATGCGCCTGACGTTGGCGCAGTAGGCGCAGGCGTGGCGCCTCCGAGCACCCTGCTCCCCGTGCGCAGCACCGGCGGGGGCGAGGTCGCACGAGGCGGGATCCCGATTCCAGGCCGAGCAAGGAACCCCGTACGCTTCCCGGCTGTAGGGAGTTCTGCTGTCAGTCTGGGAGGCGCGTGGCTGGGGGGCGGCCGCAGGGCGGCCGGCCGCTGAGGATCGTGAGGTGGTGGCCCTGGTGGACGAGACGAAAGTCACGGGGGCGGTGAGGACGTCCAAGCGGACGGCGTTGATGGCGATAGGGTCGAGCCATCCATCCCGGAGGCGGCCGTCGGCCACCCATGCGAAGATCGTCTCGGACCACCGCCGAACCGTAGGCCAGGGATGCGTGATGCAGTCACGCTGCACCGTGAGGTTATGATGGAGGAGGCCCGGGATGGAGTCCGAGGGGAAGGCGGGGTGGAACTCGAGCATCCTGAGTGCTAAGTTATACTCCTGAAGGGTGGCTTCCCCCCTCTTGACCGCCTTCCCCGCGGGGCCGCACTCAATGAGGTCGTGTGGGAAGACATAACCCGGGGGAATACCTCTGCGACGTCCCGTATTCTGCGCCTCGGCAGACTCCCAAGATCTCGCGGACCACCTCGGCCGCCGAGATCGCCGGCGGAGGTGAGGAGGGTCCGGGAGGCGGGCATCTGGGTCGCGGAGGCTCCGCGCCTCATGTTCCGGAGGTAAATGGGGTGGACGTCTGGGGCCGCCGGGGCCGGGGCGGCCAGCTGCCGTTGTGTCGTGGGGGCGGTGCCTGCGGCGTCGCGGGTGAGCCCTTCCACAAAGTCTGCCAGTACTGAGGGAGGTGATGGGGGCGGGCACCAGGGCCGCCCCCTGGAGGAGGAGGCTCTCCACGAGTCCAGTGAGGCACTGCAGGGCACGGGAGTTGGCGTCGATGCGATCATCGGCCGTCGGCACCTGGTCCAGGCCCTCCTCCCGGGCAGCAGGGCGGGCAGAGGGGGGGGCTGAGATCGCGGACGACGGCGGCGTGGCTCTCCTGGATGCGCTGGCGGCGCGGTGACCTCGTGTGCGCGGCATGACTGGCGTAGGCCGGCGATAAGCGAGTCGCGGAGGCGTGGCGGCAGGAGGAGGCGAGCCAAATAAAAATGGTCGTGAAGTGTATCTGGCAGGGGTAGGAGGTGGAGTGGAGAGGGACGGCTGGGAGGTAGCTTATAAGGAGGGAAAGGAGAGGGGGGGGTGTTATGACCCCAACGGCCGGCGGCGGAGGGAGAGGGGGGGGGGTACTCCTCCTTCACTGCGAATCAAGTGCAATGCAAGCATTACGCCCAATCTGACCATACGCCAAGTAGCGGGACTAATAGGATTGATGGTATCATATGCACCAGCAGTTGAGTATGCAGGAATCCATTTTCAGACTTTAGAAAGAGATCAAATTAATGCGTTGAAAAGAAGTAAAGGGAATTTTGAAAGTAAGATGTGGATCTCAGACGGAGGTTATAAAGACATAGAATGGTGGAGAACAAATTTAAAGAACCAACGGTTAATCAGGAGAGCAGAACCAGACTTGGAATTGTTTACAGATGCTTCGCACCAGAGGTGGGGAGCGCACACGGATGAGCAAACAAGGGGAAGATGGCATCCGAATGAGTTAACACACATTAACGCATTAGAATGGGATTAGAATTAACGCATATAGAATAGGATTTGGCTTAAAAAGCCTATGTAAAAGAAGAAACATTCATATTAGAGTCAGAACAGATAGTACCACAGCGCTGGCATATGTAAATAACATGGGGGGAACAAATTCAGAAGATTGCCTGAGGGAGGCACTGATAATTTGGGAATGGGCCCAAGAAAATAGGAATTGGCTAACAATTACTCATATCCCGGGAGTAGATAATGTGCTGGCGGATCTTAGATCAAGAAAATTTAAGGACCATCTCGAATGGGAATTAAATCCAAAGATTTCAAAGCTATGTGTGACCAGTGGGGAACACCAGAGGTGGACATGTTTGCATCACGTTTAAATAGGAAAATAGACAAATATGTGAGCTGGGAACCAGAGCCAGATAATTGGAGAACAGATGCTTTCTCACTGAGCTGGTCAAATATGTACGTTTATTGTTTCCCACCTTTCAGCTTCCTCCCCAGGGTGATACGGAAGATCCAAAGGGACAGGGCGAGCGCGATAGTGGTGGCGCCTCACTGGGCCGCACAACCGTGGCATCCGTTGCTACAAGAAGCCAGGGACAGAATCGAGTTCCAAAAAGGGGAGCAGAACCTCTATGGAGTCAGCAACCAGAAAAATGACCCAGCGTTGCTAAGTTTAACAATGTCAAGGTTAACGGCGTACCGCTTCTAGGTCGAACATTAGAAGGGTACAACTTTGATAGAAATTCATTACAGTATTTTGGTCATACGTGGAGATTGTCAACAAGAAAGAACTACAGAACTCATATAAATAGATGGGCCCTTTGGGCCATAGAAAATAATGTTAGCATTATGCCCCCCCCCCCCACACCCACCGTTGGCTGGAATAATTAAGTTTTTGAGAACTTATTTTTAGAGTGGGGTAGGATATGGGGCAATTAATTAATGCAGCCAGATGTGCACTGAGCTTGATCTTGCCCAGAAGGATAGATGGAACTACAGTAGGTGAACACTACATAGTGAGGTGGTTCTGCAAAAGTTGCCACAAGCAGCGACCACCGCAACCTAGATATGATAGTTTTTGGAAAGTGCAGGTTGTTCCAAATTGGATAGAAAAACTAGGATGCAATGCTGCAATGAGTTTTAAACTATTGTCTTATAAGGTAACAATGTTATTATTACTGGTGTCCTCTCAGAGGGGACAAACTGTCCTCAACCTATCTACTGATAGGATGAGGATAGAAGAGGATTCAATTGTATTCAAAATGAAGTGTCTGTTAAAGCATAACCTGGTGGGGCAACCGCTGGATGCCATAAGGTTTATGAATATAAAGAAAATCGCAAATTGTGTGTGATAAGAGCTTTGAAAAGGTATTTGAAAAGAACGGTGAAAGTAAGGAAGTACTCTACACAGTTGTTGTTGCCTTACATTGGACCACATGGACCTATTTCGAGAGCCACTTTGGCAAGATGGACCTTGAGTGTGCTAGAACACTCTGGAATTGATACATCAAAATACAAAGGACACAGCACACGAGGAGCTTCAGTGTCCTCAGCTAAAGCTTTGGGAGCTAGCCTAAATGCCATTAAATGAGGAACGCGTCATCGTGGGACAGTACGAACTTTGTCTGGTTCTATCACATATCGTTAGAAGATCCGGGCGAAGTACAGAGACTGATATTGAAAATACATTAAAACACAAAATGTGAATAACTATGATAAGAGTGGTTATAAAAATTATAAAACTGTAAGAGAAAATACATTTGTAAGATAGGATACAGGAGGGAGCAAAAGGTATGACGGTATGGCTTTAAAAAAAAAGAAGAAAATTAGTGTGATACACAGAGAAGGTTTGAAAGTAAGGAAGTACAACTAACCAAAATTTAAAGCACTAGAAATACTGTGTATAGCTAACATCCATTCCAGGGCATGTACCTCCCCTCCACTCGCACAGGTGCAGTCTATGGTAATGTATGAAACTATATAACAAAACAGGGCATATGTACTGTATGCACCAGCCCATACGCCCATAAAACATTCTAAACAAAGTTAAAAACTCGCGAAATCTAACAAACGCCGAACTTAAAGGTAAAGAAAGATGGTAGATGAAATTGAATGCAGGCTGGGAAGGGGCACGCACTTTGCCCACCTAAACTGCCAGAGTGCATCCAATAAAATAGACACAATAAAAATGTACCTAAAAAATGAAAATCTTGATGTTTTAACACTGTCAGAAACATGGTTCACTGACAGACATCAAGACAACACCCTCAACATAGAAGGATATAGGCTTGTATGTAATGACAGACAGCAAACTAACATAGCAAACCTAACAAAAAAGGTGGAGGTGTTGCAATCTACTGCAAAACCTCACAAAATCTAGACACTGAGGCCCTAAAAATAGCAAACAACTCAAATGAACACCTGGAGCTACTATGGTGCCTAATAAAAAACGAGAAGCAGGCTAACATAGCCATAGCAAGCCTCTACAGACCACCATCCAGGGATATTGAAACATTCCTTGAAACTCTAGAGAAAAGTATAAATACAGTAGCAATGACAAAAATAAACTAATGATACAAACCACTATCAAAATCCTAGGGCTACAGCAACTTATTACATACAGCACAAGACTAGGAAACAATAGCTCAACAATTGACCTAATACTAACCAACTCAAACCATGCCACAAAATGGGGCACTAGAATCTGGGGTATAAGTGACCATGAGCTAATATATGTAACAAGGAAAAAACTCAAAAGCACAAGCCAATATAAATATAAGATTTGCAGATCCCTAAACAACTACTCAAAAGAAACACTAAAACACCACCTATATGAAAATATAGACAACCTCACAACAGACAAAGATAACCCTGATATCTACTGGAACAACATTGTCACAGAAATAAAACAATCATTAGATGAGATGTGTCCCATAAAGAAACTAAAAATACAGAGAAACCAAGACCCGTGGGTAGGAAGGGAACTGTTAACGCATATCGCAACAAAACAAAGGCTAGGTCACAAAGTGAAACGCACTAAAGAGGATAGAAGGGCCTATAATACTGCCAGAAACAACTCCCTCAAAGCAGTGAGGGCAGCAAAAAGGAAATATATAATAAAACAAGACAAGGACTGGGGAAGCAATGCAAATAAGTTTTGGAAAAATGTAAGCTTACTATTCCCCCAAAATAAGATAGAAGAATGGATAAGCTTCCAGGATAAGGATGGAAATACGCACACAGATAGTGATGCAGCAAACAAACTAAATACACACTTTGCCACGGTAGGACAAAGGTTATCAAAGAAATTCACAAGAATCTGGGAAAACAAGTCAGAAAATATCCAGGATGAAATCCCCACCCGCAAAACTGACCCAGAAGAACTAACACAGCTAATAAATGACATAGATGAAAACAAACCAAGTGGAATAGATGGAATCCCCACAAAAATACTAAAAGAGGCACTCCAAGTCATCCCAGATACCATGGTCGACCTGTTCAACATATCATTTGAGCAGGGACACTTCATCACAGCATGGAAGATGGTAACCATCACCCCCATACACAAAAGTGATGACAAACAAAACATGGGGAACTACAGACCAATATCAATCTTGCAAACACCAGGCAAGCTAATTGAAAAAATATTCCACAGGCACATAAATGAGCACCTGGAAAAAAACAATATACTAAACAAGAGGCAAGGAGGTTTCAGAAAACTACACTCCACATCAAAAACAATAGCAAACCTAACAAGTGATGTGCTGGCATCATTGAACCAAAATAAATTAGTTGGAGCAGCCTTCATCGACTTCAGAAAAGCCTTTGACACTGTAGACCACAGCATATTAATAAGAAAATTAAACAACATGGACATTAAATCCAAATCAATAAACTGGATAAAATGCTACCTAAACAACAGGCAGCAAAAAACTAAAGTAAATGGTACACTCTCAGACCAACAACTGGAACTGTGGTGTACCCCAAGGATCAGTCCTGGGACCACTACTATTTTTACTATACATAAATGACCTAGAAAAATGGCTGGAGACAGAATGTCTCCAGCTATATGCGGATGACACTGTCGTATATGCAGAAGGAAGCACAGTAGAGGAGGTAGCAACCAAACTGAACAACCTCCTGCTAAAGCTGGACAGCTGGTGTGAATCCAATAAAATAACCATCAATGCAAATAAATCTAAAACAGTACTCTTCTCACATACAGCAATCATAGGAAGAAACCTACAATGCACGCTAGGAAACCAAACACTGGAAAGTGTAAATCACTACAAATACCTAGGCCTAGAACTAGATAGCCAGCTAAACTACAACCTGTGTGTAACAAAAATCATACAAAAAGTAAATCACAAACTATGGCTGTTTGCTAAACTAAGAAACTATATGACACAAGATATGTCAATAAAAATCTTACCCCATACTTTGACTATGGGGATGTAATCTACATGGGTGCTAAAAAAAGAGCTACTTAAAAAATTCCAGATACTACAAAATAGGTCCCTGAAAATATGCCTGAAAGTGGACAAACTACACCCCACTTATGACCTGCACAAAAGAACTAAAGTAAAGCTACTAGAAAACAGAAGGATAATCCACCTAAAAACATTAGCATATGGATATAGCCAAGACATTAAGGGACACCAGAGCAAGCAAGGCACCACTACTGAGGCAGACCAGAAGCCAGATCAAAGCCCATGAAAGGAGCACACTGGAAATGGCCAGCAAGGCATGGAATGCGCAAACGGTGAAAGAAAGACAAATCCCTGACCTAAAAACGTACAAAAAATATCTGTGCAAAATAAAAACTGGGAACCCCAACTGAACTGCACCACAAGGGGGCAGGTGATATGTCACGGCCCACCAACTGGACAGCCCAGGGCGGGATAACCAATATTACGAAAAGTATAGGCGAAGTGAATACAATTTAGGCGCTGTACAGGTGGCGCCCCATTCGCGCGCACCGGGGAGGGTTGGCGCGCGACTCATAATACAATAAACAAGTACAAGTGTAATAATATCTATATAGAGAAACCTTGTGCTTCGTTATTTTATATTATTATAATTAATTATAATTCACATATAAATGCAGAATAAAGTACGTTTTCTCATTCGTCTATTTTGCCTGGACAAAGTTGCTTAAAAAAATAGTGTGTCTCTTTTCGCTCCACATCCTAGGGGCATTTTAATTATGCTTACATATTTTTTTATCTTTTTAAAAAGTATTTTAAATAACTTGCTGGTTGCATTTCCGCATACTTCACAGACAATTAGAACAGTTATAAAAATAGTGTATCTCATTTTCCTCCCTTTCTAACAGCGAACATGGTGGCAATGCTAATATTATAATTTAAACATTTGTTTAATGGCTTGGTGCTTGCATTTCAGCCCACATCACCAACACCTGCTGCAGCCACCCCCTTTACGTGGGGCCCGAGTTGGAGGAGGCTGGCTCCATTGGTGTGCGGCGCGCCGCCCAACGCAGGCTGCAGTGCGAGCTGGGCATCAGGCCAGAGCAGGTACCCGCAGAAGCAGTGCCTACCCGCGTACACCAGCTTACCCGCCAGCCGCTGGTAGCTGGTCATAGCTGCTGAATAAAAAGGGTACCAGTGTCCTTCATCAGATTCCAAGGACGGCTATAATTTGGTCATATAACAGTAGTTTTAATAGTCTAGAGCTGTCAGTAATAACATGTCTGGATGACCTGAGTAGATAGGGTGTCTGCTTCCAGTACAATATGTCGTGGGTTTAACCTCGGCTGAGTCAAACCAAAAACACAAAGTTATCCTATTCACTTCCTTGCCAATGCTTGACTAGGTTCTGTCGGCGGCACTGTACCTTATTAAGGCAACACAATAAATCACCATGAGTGCGCACTGACAGAAGTCAATAAATGTTGCAAGGAGGCACAACCCCAATTGATCAATCAATCAATGAATGCTTGCTTCAGATTCCCATTGACGACTTCCACTTCCTCACCCGGATCCACTACGAGGCGGAGAACTCACCGAGGGACGGCGTCTGGGGCGAACACGAGATCGACTACTGCCTCGTAATTAAGAAGGATGTGACGGTTAACGCTAACTGGAACGAGGTTAAGCACTATGAGTACCTCACACAGAGCGCACTGAAGGCCAAGATGGGTGAGACTGCATGTCTTGTGTTACCTTAAGGTTGCATAGTCCGATGGTTTTGAGGTTCTATCATTTTTCTGAGATAAATATATTAAATTGATTGTTATAAACTATCTTACTTCAGTTTGAAATAACTTTTATTTTAAATAACTTATTTAAAATAATTTGGAGATATTTGAAGTGTAAACCTGTAATATTAGGTTTGGCAAGCATGCCAAAACTCTGACATCATAGGCTTATGAAGTAACAGGTTCTATTAAATTGACTCAGTATTCCATTCTATGTGGCAACAGATGCGTAATAAGTGCATCAATATCAAATTTAGTTAAGTGTTCTGGTTTTGAAAATGTTGATGCTTCATCGGACTATGCAGCTTTATCTTACTGTATTCTTTCTTCTCACATTTATGGATGGCTTTTATTCAAAGGTCATTGAAACCCAATAATGCAGCGAGTATAATGCTATCTCACTCTATTGGGGGGTCGGGGTTATACTAGACCCTTCATTTTGTTGTTGTCAGTCTTATATAACCATGTTTGGAATATGTCAGAAGGTGAAATGTTAGCTGCTGCAGACAACGTTAGAAGTACTTCAAACGTGATCATTAAGGGATAGCATTTTCGAATGTCAAAACAAACAAAGAACTGTATATTATTATCGGTCTGTTAGCCGCGCTGAAAGCGTTAGTGTACCTGTCTGCATGGTTTGTCCAGGTGACCATAGTTTGATGGTGCTAGAGTGATATCCTTCAGCCAGGCTCTGGCTAATGGTGCTGCTGGTTCTGTGTTCCAGCTGCAGAGGACGCCCAATCACCATTCACGCCTTGGTTCAAGTTGATCGCGCAACATTTCCTTTACACGTGGTGGGATAATGTAGATAACCTTGAACCCCACAAGGACCATGCCACTATACATTCTATGATTTCACGTTAGTTATGCCCAATTCCAAAGCCATTTGTGTAATTAATTCAGCTAATTAAGCCCGTGCTAAATTCTATGGCTGAGTTTATGAGCTGACGACATCGGGCTACTGTAAATAATTAGTAGCTGAAAGCAGTCTAGCCGTCGTATCATGCTAATGCATTGTGTCCATTTGTACTCGAATATGCTATCGTTCTCGGCTGCCATGATTTTGCTTCTTTTTTTAAAACAAATCCCAAAAACTTAAATTAAAGAAAGGTGTTATATAATATGAAAATATAAATAATGAATGGACTAAAACAATTGTATTGTATTTTCCCTTCGGCCAGTCTTCATGTTTTACGGCTGTCCATGATATTTTTTATACTTTGGAATAATAGCCAAATGTTTTTCATAGCTATGTGATTATGTATATTATACAAAAATGAACATACTATTTCACTGGAACAATATATTCCACCGTACTTGGGGTAAATCTCGGCAAATGGTTCTCTTATCGTATATACTACCCGTTTGGTTTTATATAATGTGAACAGCTATAACTATTCAATGAAGCAATCCTTTATGCCGTAAAGATGATCCACGGTGATTATATGCAGGCCTACATTTGTCTGCGAGCCAACGAATTAGTTTTATACGTAGACTACATTCTACACATTGTGTACCATGTGTCGGATACAATTATTGAATGCTCTTGTATTTACCGACTTCTGAAATAAATAAAATGCTCGTATTTTAAGTAGTAATTTTCTTCAATTTACAAAAGAATTTACTATTTGTTCTAATTGTATTCAGTCCAAGGATTTTATAAGTATCAACTCTGATTCTGGTGACAAATACATGGCTTTGATAGTAATGAAAAGAACAGTTTTTCTTTCTGTATCTGTAATTTGAAGAGGATGTAACGAATTTCATATATTGTTGGGAAGACTAAATATCAAATCGCTCTATCTCTGCAGATTTGTTGAAGCAGTAGTTTTCAATCCCAAAGCTGGATGTGTCGAGGTACATATATAGGGGTGGACTCACTCAATGGCAAATATGATTAAAACCAACATGCTAATAATGATTAATTGGGTTCCAGAATAGACAAGTTCGTAATTCCAGCGGCGCGGTGCATTGTGGGAGGTATAAAAACAAAACAACCCCCCGCGAAGCACATGGTTTCTGTTCAAACACTAAATGCAGCTATAGAATGGGAAGCTTTCATGAGCCATTTCTCTCGCTATACACTTGGTGGCAGCACCCGTTCCCGGTGTTGCGGTTTCCGAGGAGTTTGCCAGGGACACATCCATTCAAATGCATTGTCAACGGCCGTGAGCAAATCTTCATACAGAAAAAGTTAAATATCTCTCAAATTACACCACCTAGAAACAAATCGCTTGGTACACATATAGAAAACATCTTTACCATAAAGATTATATTAAATTTATACGGTTAGGGTTCTTGATTTCTATTAATTTTGAATAAAACTAATGTTTTGCACTGGGCATACCATCAAACTCAAGGCATTGTCAATGGTCGTGAGCAATCTTCATACAGAAAAGGTGAAATATCTCTAAAACGACACCACCTAGAAACAAATCGCTTGGTACACATATAGAAAACATGTTTACCAAAAAAATATTAAATTTATAAGGTTAGTGACGATGCTGTTCGATTTTGATGCATGCGCAGAAGCGATGTGTCCTTGGCAAACTGGCGTGCCTCGGAAACTGCAACACTGGTCCAAGTCGGCCATCATGGTTGGATAGAAGGGTGTAGGTGTGTGTGTTGTGGGTTTAGGGATGTGGTGTGGTGAGGGTTTGGGGGTGTAGGTGTGTGGTGAGTGTTTGGGGGTGTAGGTGTGTGGTGGTGATTTAGGGATGTGGTGGGGGTGTAGATGAGAGTGTGTGTAGGTGTGGTGATGGTGAAGGTGTGTGGTGGGGGTGTAAGGGATACTGGGGGTATAGGGCTGTGGTGGGGGTGTAGGTGGGTCGTGGGGGTTTAGGGATGCTAAAGATTGTGAGGTGCCGCTCTGCAAGACACCCCTACGCCTCCACCAAAACCACCTACAACCCCACCACACACACCTACACCCCCACCACATCCCTAAGCGCCCACCACATACCCCTAAATCCCCCTACACCCCCACTACACACACCAAAATCCTCACACTTGATAGTAGAAGGAACTGCTTCTATCCAACCAAAGCATTACAGAGACCGGCATGGTGCGCCATCTGACGAGAGACTGAAAGGTCCCCATTGTGTTAGCTTATTACAACACATTTCAACTAAAGCTTGAAAGTTAAAACACCCAATAAAAAAACCCATAGATTAAGATGTGAATCGTTTATCTATCCTTGTATGTGCATAACTCATCAGTATGCCTTAGAGTTTACACCAGCTGCATTTAGATCTAGATTTAGAAGTATAGCCTAATACCCCTGTCACACTATGACGTAACAGGCGAGCGACTGGGCAACGTAAAATCACCTTTTTACGTTGAGCTACGTCGAAATTCTCAGTGTTTCAGGGCCAAATTGGACGTCAGTGCAAGCTAGTGGACGTAGGTGAAATGTTGGTCCAACGTAGTTGTAACATGTCTCAATGAGTTAGAAAGTAAAAAAAAAAAAGAAGGCCCAACGTAAGGCCAACGAGCCTCCAGCAGGCACAGCAACAGCCTAGCGAGACCTTAGTGTAGGACTCGCGTAATTACGCCCGCTCTAATGTAGCTACGTGTGACTCTGGCGTAATTCGTAACGTGAGTCGACGTCAGGCCCGCGAGTGAGCACCGTCAGTCTAACGACAGTCCAGCGTGCTCAGCGTACGGACAGCGAGGCAAAATGTACGACCACATTCACAGCACGTTCGCTTACGTTCGAAGAATGTTGGGGCACGTTACATACGTTACGGGCGTGCCAGCCGTTCGTCAACTACATCGAATATGTCAAGACAACTTGGACTTAGGTTAGAACATTGAGATATGTTAACACCACATTGTCAGCACGCGGGCTGCACATTCCTCCCGGCTCTCCATCAGTCTACCATAAGTCAACATAGCCCAACGTAGACCGACGTAGCTCTAATGAAGTCTAACTTATCTCAACGTAAGCCTAACATGAGCGCAACGTAAGCCCAACGTAACGACCTTTACGCCAAGCTACGTTGAAAGTTTAGGGTATGTCCAAAACCTTGAGGTGTGTCACCGTAACTCGACGTAGGCTTAATGAACGAGTAACGTATCTCGATGTAATGGCCAAATGTCACCTACGCCGACTTACGCTGCCGCATTGTGTCATAGTGTGACAGGGCCTTAAGTCAGTTTTATTCATTTCTTTATTTATATCTGATGGTTAATAACATACCTATAGGAAATGGGTATGGTTCATCAGACATTGGTTATATATTTCCTTGAAAGAAGCTTTTGTTGACACATTTGACATTTTCTTCATCTAGATGACGAATTAAAAAGTCTAGATTTAAGTCCAGAAAAAAGGTTCTTCTTAGTTTATTCACTCTTTTTCTTATTATTTATTCTGGTTGCAAACAATTGAGAATTGGTACACCTCAATATTTTTATGCAGTTCTTGTTGCCATATTGTTCTTTTCCTATTTATAAAAGTCTAGATTTAAGTTTAGAATTGTTTCTTTTGGTCAAGAAGCCAAGACACCGATACACAGTTAAGTGATTAGAATACAGACTCAAACTGTATTCAAACAACTCTTCACACATATCAGAATTATAAAATATTGGTGGATACTTCTTACTTTCAATTTCGTTTATGATGGATAGAGAATGAGGCAAAATACAGTCACATGCTTCCCACAGCCTTTAAAAATAGCAAATCTACATTGTTCATGACTTAAAATAATTAAATTTGGGCTATTGTTGTATTATATTAGACCTTTACCATAGCGCATGTGCCTTTAGCTGAAAATCTGAGCGCTAATGGTGATGTGAACAGGAGCCCAAGTAAGAAAATGGGCTGATAGTGACAGTTTTGTGGGGAATACACAATTTCCGCTATGCATGCGCAGAGTGTAATCCAGACTGAATTTGTGGGTCACAGAGTATGTGGAGAGGCAATTTTTTTTCATTTTTTTTTTTTTCATGAAGATTTATACTGCCTATTATGGATAAGCCTGAATAGACTTGTTTTCACCCTTAGACAGTTTGTCGATAGAAAGCCCGAGCCTACACTTTTACCGACCCAAGGGATTTTTAACCTCCCACACCACATAGACATGGTATCAGAGCAACTGGCCTTTGATGACGCTGTAAGTTATCCACAGTGGTGGAAATCCAAATTGGCAGAGGTGGGGGCATGGGGAATCGAACCACCGACCTTCAGATTAGGAGTCTGACCTAGAAAAAAGTCAGACACTCTAACCACTCCACCACAGAGAACACTGGTTTCATATTGAGCAACTGATAGTCTTTTCGGCACAAATGTGGATTAATAGAGAAAACATACTTACCATTTTTTAATAATTTTTGATAATTATAGCTGTATCTGATTGATTGATTGATTGAAAAGCTTGATCGTCAGTTTAAAACAACATAGTGATGTAGTATTATCAGAAGGAAGACCTTGATTCTGGATCCAGTAAACCTAGGGATCAAGGAACATGAATACCGGGAGACAGCAAAGGACTACAACCGACGCCATCGTACAATCCCTCTTCCTTCCCTGTCCAATGGGGACACTGTCTGGATCAGGGACCAAAACAAGTATGGTTCTGTCCAGCCCAAGATCATACCAAGTCTTGACAGAAACAGGTTCCTCCATCCGAAGAAACCGAGAGGCACTTGTACACAGGGAGAAATGAAACAGAACCAACAGAGAACTGTTCAACCCCTGTGATGCCATTGCCAGTGAAGCCATTACCACTCAAAACATCAGCTGGTGATGAACAAATATCCACCAGATCAGGTTGTATGGTCAAACCACCTGAACGGTTAGATCTATAAGTTCTCCTGCTTGGGCATAATTCAAAACCAGACACAGGGAATTCTTTTTCGGACAATAAAATTATTAATCAGGCTTAATAAATTTTCACATGAGCCATTGCTATGTCTATCACTAGCTAAAAATTAGAATTAGCTTTATCTATTTTACTCTAATTTTTTGGATAGTACAATCCATAATAGTGAATTAAGCCTGACTATTCATATTACTTATTTGCAGGATAGTTGAATAACTATATAAGCTAAGTAATGATATATTAAATTACTTTTTTAGCATTTATATATACTCTCAGCCCTATCAGAGAAAAGGTGGATAAATGGGATGGTGGGTTGGTACTTCAAATATCACTGTCTTAAACTCAAGCAATGGTCATCACATTGAGGAATGATTTCAATCGGGCAGAGTGCCCGGAAGTCAACTTATAGTCAGCGTTAGCGAATGCTGAACTGCATTTGGTATCTAAGGTAAGCGTCATTATGGGGCTCGTGGTCAAGGCTTTTAATTATGCATGTTACCGGCAACATGGACAATTCAAGACCAGAAACAGGGAATTCTTTTTGGGCCAATAAATTTATTAATCAGGTTTAATCAATTTTCACAGAAGCCTTTGCTATGTCTATCACTAGCTAACACTTAGGCAAGCTCTAGTTATTCAGTACAGATAACCTATTAGCTTTATTTTACTCTAATTTTTTGGATAGTACAATCCATAATAATGAATTAAGCCTGGCTATTCATATTACTTATTTGCAGGATAATTGAATAACTATATAAGCTAAGTAATGATATATTGAATTACTTTGATTTATACTCTCAGACATAACAGGAGAGTAGATGGTCCTTTACTAACAAGATGTTTATTCAAATAATTAAATATATTATTAGATTTCCAGTGTCTTAATAATGTTATACAGTCCCAGATAGCACACAGCCGTCGGGCCGACATTGGCTATTGGTCGCACCGTCACCACATATGGGCTGACGGTGGTGGCCCGCCGCTGGGTTTCAATCAATTTGCACATTTGGGCCGACGGTGGTGGCCCGCCACTGGTTTTCAATCGTTTTGCACATTTGGGCTGACGGGTGGTGTCCCGCCGCTGGGTTTCAATCTTTTGCACATTTGGGCCGACGGTGGTGTCTCACTGCTGGGTTTCAATCTTTTGCATATTTGGGCCACCGTCGGGCCGACGGTGGTGGTCCGCCACTGGTTTCCATTCATTTTCCACATCTGGGCCAATGTCGGGACAACGGTGGTGGTCCGCGCATGCACAGTTCTTTAAATTTGGTTCTGAGGCGCCAGCGGAGGACGTGCGATCGTTGTGCAGTGTTCTTTTTCTACCAATAACTCCAGAAATCGAAGGAATTTTATGGAATTATTTTACAGGATTGTTTCTTAATATGTTTAGATTATTTTCTAAAAGTTTTGTAATTTATTACGACGTATTAATGGAATTATTCATGTTAATACGATTTGAATTATCCGGTACGGAATATTGACAAAGCACCACCATCTTGTTTTTTTTCCAAGAAGACACTGTCAATACGTACAGGTTTTCTACAAATACACCATAATTCGCAGTAAGTTTATGGAATTATTTTACCCAATTGTATTTAAACATGTTTTCTATATGTGTACGAAGCGATTTGTTTCTAGTTGGTGTCGTTTTGGAGATATTTCACTTATTCTGTATTTTCTGTATGAAGATTGCTCACGGCCATTGACAATGCATTGAGTTTGACGGTACGCACAGTGCAAAACATTAGTCGGCCCAACAAAATATATTTATTCAAAATTAATAGAAAACCTTATAAATTTAATATAATCTTTTTGGTAAAGATGTTTTCTATATGTGTACCAAGCGATTTGTTAATAGGTGGTGTAGTTTTAGAGATATTTAACTTTTTCTGTATTTAATTGAGTTAAACCTAACCCTAACCCATACAGAAAAAGGGAAATATCTCTACAACCACACAACGTAGAAATAAATCGCTTGGTACACATATAGAAAACATGTTTACCAAAAAGATTATATTAAATTTATAAGGTTTTCTATTAATTTTGAATAAATATATTGTGTCGGGCCGACAGCGTTTTCCGATGTTGTTTTGTACAACCTGCCGTCGAGCCGACGGTGGGTGGTTGGATAAAACAACATTGGCCCGACGGCTGTGTGCTATCTGGGGTCCAGAGACACTTGCATCCGAGCATATTCTTCAGCAGCTCCACGTCGTGGACTATGTGACGTCACCATCGGCCAACAGGGGAACTTGGCTTTCTTCAATATCATCCCCTGCCCAGCTCGCCCATGACAACCCGTGTCGGGCCGACAGCGTTTTCCGACGTTGTTTTGTACAACCTGCCGTCGAGCCGACGGTGGGAGGTTGGATAAAACAACGTTGGCCCGACGGCTGTGTGCTATCTGGGGTCCAGAGACACTTGCATCCGAGCAGATTCTTCAACAGCTCCACGTCGTGGACTATGTGACGTCACCATCGGCCACCAGGGGAACTTGGCTTTCTTCAATATCATCCCCTGCCCAGCTCGCCCATTGACAACCCATGTAGGGCCCACCAGGGCATGTTGGCTGGGCTGTACATGAGTCCCACTACCACGCGGTGGTGGTGGAGACTACGCCGCGCACCTACGCAGTTACACTGAACTGCACTAGGTGGCGGCAGGCTAGCCACCGGGCAGACTCCCGATGGGGCTACCCTCTACTGCGTGTGGCTAGCTCCCCCCCCCCCACCCCCCACCCCAGCAATAATGGATGTGATTCGGGAGCCTACTTCCATTGGGGGTGGGGTAGGTTGGGGGTCTTGTAACCGGGATATGTTAGAACTTGATGAGAATGTTTTGAGGTATCCTGTGGTTGTGTCTGCGCGTATCCCGACGATACGTCCCAAGCCATTTACTGGTATTAACCAAGAGTGGAATATCTGGTGGTGGGATTTTACGTTGGATATTCGGTCTGGCCAGTATCTGACAGAATTATTATGATGAAGCTGAGGGGAAAACCGTTCAATATAAACATTCTGCAAGTTTATGCACCAACCTCAGAACACGATGATGAAGAAGTCAACGAGTTCTATGACAGCATCAAAAAGGTAATGGAATACACCAAGTCTGGAGAAATAACAATTGTTATGGGCGATTGGAATGCGAAAGTTGGAGAACAACATGAATATCCAGTAACAGGAAGATTTGGCTTAGGTGAGAGAAATGATCGTGGTGAATACTTGATAAATTTCTGTTTGACATCAAAACTAGTAATTGCTAACACCTTATTTGAACATCCAAAGAGAAGACTATATACATGGAAGAGCCCTGGTGATGTATGTCGGAACCAGATCGATTACATTCTTGTCAACCAACGATATCGAAATTGTATCAAACAGGCAAGGACATATCCAGGTGCTGACATATGTTCGGATCATAATCCAGTAGTAATCAGTATGGTAGTGAAATTGAAACAGCAGAACAAAATTAAAAACAACATTCAAATGGATATGAACATGTTAAAAGATGCAAAATACAGAACTAAGTATAATGTCTCTGTTCATAACAAATTCAGTGTACTGATGAATGAAGAAACTCCTCAGAGAGAGTATAACAACATTGAAATGGAATGGGAAGCTCTCAGAGAAAGCATGGTCAAGTCAGCAGAGGAGGTGTTACCAAATAAAAAACGAGAGACAAAGCAATCATGGATGACGCAAACCATACTAGAAAAGATGGCAGAAAGGAAGAAAGTGAAAACCACTGATCCACCTAAATACAAACACCTGAAGAATGAAATAGAAGATGAATGCAAAAAAGCTAAAGATGAATGGTGGAATAAGAAGTGTGAAGTAGTGGAACAACTTGAGTCTCAACATCGTTCAAGAGAGATGCACAAGAAAGTGAAAGAGATAACAGGTCAAGGATACAGACAGAGAAGCAGTAAATGTATCAAGAACAAAGACGGCAAAATGCTCTTTGAAGAAGATGAAATAAAGTCCAGATGGGAAGAATATGTAAACGAACTATACAATGATGACAGAGGGAACCCACCCACAATTGAGAAAGAAGATGGGAATATTATATTAGTATCAGATCCTTGCAAAAAGTAAAAAGAATAGAGAATCAAATAGAAGAAAAATAAACTATCCACACCACCCACACCACCAGCCGGCACGTTTGTAAACGTGCCGGCTGGTGGTGTGGGTGGTGTGAGACAGGTCAAGTGAAATCACTACAGGTAATGAAGGAAACAGAGTAGGAAATGAAAGGTAAGAGAATGACACTCCTCAGTTTATTGTTTATATAGTCTTACAAGATCCAAGATGGCTGTGGTCACATGAGGTGATCCCTCAATCAACATAATGCAGTGGTCACATGACTCACTCCTCCAATAGGAATACAATACAGTGGTCAATGATCATAACAATGCCATGTGGGGGGGGAGGGGCATGTGAGGTGACTCTTCCAAAGAGTGTTCTTAGTCAAACTCGGAAGTGACACTCCCTCTCAAAGACTATTCAATATACAAGTTCTATACCTAATGAATAATAGTTTACCAAGTTCACACATCCTCTATATGTCTTTGGGTTTTTATAATTTAACATTTATCATTATATAGACAGTTTGTAATTTATTATAGTAACTTCACCTCGGTTCACATGTATTATATCGGACAATTTTACAACGTACTCCGCCCCTCCACTTCTTACCATCTGCCCAGCATATAGCAAGAAGTGCACAGTACTACGTTGTCACCTTTATATCCTCTTTAATATCTTCTACATCTTTTATCAACCTAAACAATAAATTGAGTCTGAAATAGTCGCGCTAATAGATAAGGTACATCTGACTTCGAGAGCAAAAAGAAAAAAAAAATTCCGAAAATTTTCATTTTCCTCTTTTTTTATGGTATTTAATAAAATAATTCTATATTTTATTTTTATAATTTAAATATTAACTATGTTTTAAGTCTTATTTTACCCCGCTGATAACATATATGATGTCTCAAGGAGCATACGATTCATTTGCCATCATTTTTAGCTTATTCCGAGCATTTTTTAGTTTTGTGACGGTTTAGAGGTCGTTCCGCAACGATTCTAAGGCACAGTCCAGTCACTTAGCATCGACTTTACATTAGTGCTTAATCGGATTTGGTATCTGCTTCAAATATTCCAACATCGCTGCGCTTTTACAAGGCTTTTTGTTTTACCGAATGCCAAACTCGTAGAAGACCTGGGACGTCGATGGTAGACGCGTGGTTGATCGACAGGTCCTCATAGGATTAACATTACGGAACTCAAGTCAATGAGAAAACAAGGCCTAAGCGGTTTGAATCGATGACCTAGTTTTAGGAACTATTTTCTTGCAAATCTAGACCAAAATCTTCGATTTCACCAATTTTAAGTCGTTTTATCTCGAAATAATGGCAAAAGATGAATCAATATGTGTTTTTGTAACTCCTGTACAAAGACAAAGCATCAATTATCAGTTTTAACAATAATAATCGCATCAACAGAAATTCACATATACGATAGCGTAACTTAGCAGCATAATGTAAACAAAGCAATGACAGTGGTTCTTTTTGAACTTCAAAACCATAATACTTATCTATATTATTAAATAATAATAGATCTACATGCTTTTGCTCAAGTTTAACGTATAGAATAGTAGTATTCGAATGTTCTGTTTTTGTTGACGTCGATGATCGATGTTAAGGCGTTTTCTCCACGAAACGGCAATTTTATATTGAATATAACTGTCTCTGTGTAGTTCTATGTGAACTCGTCCGTCTGCGTTGCTTAATATCACCAACACGATCCAGTCACTACAGCATATGCGTTAGTTCTAACTGAACTATAGCATTGTCCATCATATTGCTGTAGCGAAATCCTCGACTCAGTCACATATGTTAAAGTTCCCGCTGAACTCTGTTGACGATCAGCTTGTAGTACAGTTCTCCAGAACTGCTACGCTTGATAGTGCTGCGTACGAAGTTCATCGAATGTCAATGTCATTGTTGCAATTTATCGAAGACTAATGGAAGCACTGGTCAGCATTGCTTTAGTTCTCCACGTGAACCTAGCATTGTTCCTCACTGCTGACGCGAAGTCAATGACTCAGTCACATATATTGAGAATATGGTGACCATCAGTATATGCTGCAGCTCCTCGCACGCTGAGCATAGTCGACTGTTCGTACTGATATCAATGTTTCTGTATTTTGGTGATTCCTCTAGTCTGTAGAAGGCAACGGATGACTTCTTTCTTCTTCAACATAGAAATCACTGGTACAATATATCAATTTTATGTTTATATTCAATAAATTTTCAATTTAATTTAAATTTAAATCTATAACCTCATAGATTATATTATATCATTTTGTAAATGAATATAGTTTTGTTATTTTGTAAATCATGATCATTAATATGTCCCTATAACATGAGTAATGTCAATAATATACATCTCCAGTATAT